>APFE031256909.1:0-45963 GCA_000404065.3 Pinus taeda | reverse complement strand
TTTTGAAGACTTAATCAAATAAATAATAGTAAAACAATGAGTTTTTAATTGAGGTTATATTTTATTTTTAACAAATATTTGTTTAATATTTTTGAAGATTAGGTTAAATGTTTAGAAGCATTTTAATAGCCCTAATCATTAAGTGGCATGAGCCAGTGAGTCTTATGCCATCCTCCTCCATGAAAATGATTATCTTACACTTGTAATGGGAATTTATTAGACTCTCTTTCTTAACTATCCTAAGATGATAATATTTTTCCAATGAGTACCCAAAATACATTAAGGTGATCTTTTTCATACCCTTCAACTCAATGCAACTAAAATATGGATTCCATGTTTTTAATGTCAATAATTTTATTATTAATCCTTGGTAGGATTTTAAGACAAGTGTCAAATATTTCTATAATTTATTTTATAAATTAATTGAAAATCTTAAGAATTCCAAGTGAGTAACTCTTAATCTTAAAGTGAGTGAATAACTCTTAATCTTAAAGTGAATAAGAGTTGATTGAACTCTAACATTAGTTGATTAAATTTATCTTAAGGGTCCCATGTGACTAACTGTTCATGACTGAGAAGTAATTAAACCTTGAAATTTCATGTCATGAATTGTAACTTAATTAAAGTTAGGATAAATATGGACAAAGATAGAAATAGCTTGCATGATTTTTCATAACTTCATTTATTTCAGTAAATGTTAATGATAAACTGTTTGTAGCTCCGCATGCTCTTATAGCTCTTGCAAAATGTAACCTAACTAAGCACTCAATTTAAAGGAAAATTGCTAAGAAGTGTATTGTGGAATCCTCATTTTCTTTCTTTGTCACAAATATGGGAAAGAAAAAAGAAGAATTTGGCATTCTATAGCTAATTGTTTCATCTAAAATATTTTTTATCATTATGTGTTCTCATGTGTTGACACAGGGGCTACCCCACGTATACCCACAGTATGCATGTAGTATGCATAAACACATTTTTCCCAACAACTTAAATCACAAACACGTTAAATATTCACATATCTAAGGTTTAAGACCCCTTTTATACATCTCATGTTGAATGATTTATCAACACTCAACCATAGTCTAAACCTTATACAATATTCCATTATTGGGACTTTAATCAACCCTTAACCTTCATTAATGTTAATATCGAGGCTTATTCACTCTTATAAATCTTCACTAACCCTTAACCACATATATATAACCTTTCCCTCTTTATTCTTTGCTTACATATAGAAATTAACACATGAAACCCTTATATCCTTCGATAATGTTGGACTTATATATAAACCTCATATATCCGAGATTAATCCATTATAAACCAATTACAAAGGAAATACCCGCAAAACATACCTTTTCTGCCTTTATATGGCCTTTGCACAGATATCGATGCTCCCTTTATCGCAATCACTAATTGCTCCTCCGCGAGTTTCATTAACGAAGGCCTCTATCGCCTCCGATATGTGATAACACAATATTAGACTTCAAAATCTATTAACTTCTCATATAACTCCATCATGTCTGCTTACTTCGTATGTCACATTCTCCTTCGATCCCGATACCCTGATCGCCAATACTTCTGATCGTCGATCATGCTTAATCGCTATCAGTGTGTTGGCCCATCGCACGTCGCATTACTATTGTCTGTTGTCACTTGCCCTTGTGATCTCTGATTTACGATTAGATCGTGACCATTGATCTGGTCCCAATCCAACAGTCCACGATCAATCGGCAGTCTCTCATTGCTCTTCTCCAAGGCTGATTCCGATAACTCCAAAAGGATTTCGCTGATGTGATTTAATCCTAACAGTTGATCATCTAGATCCAATAGTTACTATGTGTCGATACTTCACTTCTCCGCTCTTCCTCTTTACTTAGATTTTACGCTATTTTTCAGTGTTTGTTATGGTTCTTGGGTTCCTTCAAAAGGTTCTAGGTCTTCACTATTCCACTGCGCAACTCCCTCTTGAGCTTTCCTCTACAGGTTCCTCAAATCATTATAATTCCAAGCTTTGCTTGAATCCTTCGAATGGATTTAGAGATCCTTTTTGATCCACTGTCACGTGCTTCTCCACTATGTATTTTGTCGAACTCTACCTGCATACATATTTGTTATACAGAATATCTAACACACACATAACTCATCATTCGATGCTCAAAATGCACATTCACATAGTTTTTGGAATTAAATCTTTGGTTATGTATTTACAGCAAATAATCACATAAAAAGACTCTCAATATTCTCTGACTCTCTCTGGCCTGATCTTCTAATTAGTGGCCCCTCTTCCTCTCTTTCTCATAGGCTTACAATCACACTCTCACTGGCTACCTGGCTGGCTTAGCTAGATCTCTTTTTTTCTTTTCAATACATTATTAGTAGTTTCTGTACAGTTGAGGAATCGTTCCTTAGTTATTTTTCAGTTGCTCAAAAGTTTCTTCAAACTAGTTCCTAAATAATCCTAATCCTCTCATGTTCTCCTACATTCGAGAATGTTTACAAATATGCCTCACAATATCTAATTAATTTCTATTCTCATTGAAAATCACTCAAAGGCCTAAATATTTACATTAATTCAATACTTAGGAAGCCAACTTCCCTAAAACACAAGACCCCCCCTATGTCTACTAAAATACAAGGATATTGTTGGGTTGAATGCTCTTGCATCAGACTCCCATGGTAGAAAATATTCATGATCTCCTAATCATGTGCCTTCATATGTTGTTAAAAAAAAACCTCTAGGGTCCCAAACTTTAGTTTGCAACCGCCTAAATGCTTTGCTCCTTTGTTGTTGTTGTATGTCTACTGTCTTTTTATTTATATTTCTCTCCTTGTCAATCAGTTTCATACTCTGATTAATCATCCTTCTTGTTGTTGTCAGCCTCCTCCATATGGATTGCTTCATCATTAACTGCCATAACTCTTCAATCTCCATCTCTAGCATTTCTTTGGGCTGGTCCATATTCTTCCATTCACTGTTACCTCTTTTCCTTTTCTTCAGGTTGTTCTTGTTGTTGTCCACTAACTCTTCAAATTGTTGTTGGCTACTTCCACCATGTAGTTGTTGGTTCCTTACTTGTTCCTTGCTTGTTCTTGATGCCTCCCTTTCATCCTTACCCTCTGTCAAGATTATCTCTGTCTGCATTGAATCCTGACTTTGCAACATTCTCTCCAACAATTGAACATCTCTGTTCCATGGATTAAATTCTTCCATAGAATCTTCTTCTTCCATTTTTATTTGGTTTCTCGTCTATGCCAAATTTCCTCCAGCATCTACAACTAAACTTGCACTCACAAAATAATTATTAAAATAGAAAACATAAAGCCTTAGTGCCTCTTCTTCCTTTGGCAACAACTTAGTTTGTTGCTCTAATTCTTCATCCTCTGTGAGCATATCGGTCTGCTGATTTGAATTCTCAAAAGAATTCATGAGACTATCAATTAGTCCCTTATCCATATCATCCGTTCCAAGGATGTCTCCTCGCTCTAGCTCACAATAGTGAACTTCCTCTTCTGTAATTTCCTTGTAATCTTCATCAGGTTCTATCTTCCCTAGTGGTGCTTTCAGCCATTTCTCCAGTAGTTCAAATTCTGTCTCCCATTCATTGATCCTTTGATGAGACTTCAGTCCTTCTTCTTTAATATATTTTGCCTCTTCAAGACCTCCACTTGGTTGCTTGATATCTTTCCCCAACTACATATGCGACCTATCTCTCTCATCTTCTTCCAGAATAGAATTTAGATTATGCTTTTCTTCATCCTCCTTTATGACAATATCAGCAAATTTTCCTTCTTTACATGTTTCACCTGCAAACAGACACAAATTATCAGATTTAAAACCATGTGACCCTTTGGCCTCACTTGAAGTTTCAGTCTTCAAGTCTTCATCTTCACCCAAAACTTCATCCTACTTTGGTTCACAAATGGACACTTCCATTTTCATTTCCAACTCAGCTTCTCTGAGTTTTTCCATTAGCCACCTTACTTACCTCTGTTGTAGCCTTCTCTGACACTTATGCCACTTCACTGGCTTCTTCCTCAAGACCCAACCTTGTCTTTGGCTTTCCTCTGTCAGCATTGTTAACACATTGAGTTTTTCTTTCATTTCTGCGATGTCCTTGTCAATTTCCTCTTGCGTCATCTTCTTGCCATTTGCCTTGGCATTCTCTTTCTTCATCTTTCTTCTATTGCGGTCTTCTTCAAAACCTCTATTACCTCTATTATCACTATCAGTATTCATCTTCTTCTCCATCTTCATGAGTTCCTCACACTCACTATGAGCTGCACTAAGCCTCTACAACAACAAGTCCTCCTTGTTGCCACTCACCTCACCAAGCTTTCCTTTGAACTTGGCCTTTTGGCAAGCACTGCTTCTCTATCTCTAGAACCTCTTTGAACACTTCTCTCTGCTCCTTCTAGGCTTCAACTCATCTGCCTCTTCTACGAACACAACTATCCTCTTGTACTTCAATCACAATAATATACTAGGTTCTGACCACCTCTTCTTTCACTCAGAAACTCTTACCAGCTTTCCTCATCCTTTAGAAATTCTACCCACATCCTTTGTGGAATTTCCTTTATAAGTTGCAACACTACCTCCGCAGTAACAAGTCTTCTTCTTCCTACATATGCCTCACTAAGTTTCTTTCCTCTGAGCTTAGTATATTATCATTTCTTTCGTTCTTTCCTCTGAAACCAATTTGATCACTCCTTGCTCTAGATTGCTGCAATCCTCTCACTTTCCTTTGCTATCACATGTGTATCAATATAAAGACCACAACTCTCCAATATTCAAATCAATTTGAAGAAAAACATATCATCTCACCTTCAAGATCTTTGCATGATCTTGTTCCACCATTCTCCTACACTTTGAATGGATTGTTCTTTGTCTCCTTGCATCTGCAAGTTCTCTTGCACATCACCTTTGTGTGCTTATTGTTTGTCAGATTAAAATCTGATCTCCTCTTGCCTACATAAACATCTTAAAACATAACTCTGTTCTAAGTTTTCTAAAAAGAACTTTAACTGCTCTGATACCAATTGACACAAGGGCTACCCATGTATACCCACAGTATGCATGTAGTATGCAGTGTTTTTCTCCTGCCAGTCTGCTCTCTGGAGTAAGTTTATTTTTTGTTTTTTTTGGCATTGACTCTATCTATGCATTCCATTGTTAAATCAATGTCAAAGAGAATCAATACAGATTTTTGAACTTTGTTGTATTGCAGCACTCCAAATGCAGATTTTATATGAAATATATTTGTGCATTTTAATATGAAATATAATTCTTGTTACAGTAATTGCATGAAGTATATTCCTGTACTATATACACAGAGCAAGTCTAGGAGCAAGAATTAAGAAACCGACTCTGTTTGCCTTTTACTTTGAGCGAAAAGTAGCAAGAGCAAGTCTAGCAGCAAGAATTCAAGAAACCGACTCTGTCTGCACACAATCTAAATAATGGCACCCTTACTTTGTATTGCAATGAGAACATTTTCTAAATTTAAAAAGAAACAATTATATACCCAATAAAGCCTGCAGCGATTACCTTGATGTCGCCGCGAATTTTCATGAAATGACGTAAACCTGACTGATCTGTGCACTTTGCACAGAAATCTTGCCCTCAAGCAATAATACTGCCATCATGAAGAGCTACAATAGGACTTTCTAAGGCTCAATACCCTTAAGGCTAATAAGAAGCAAGAAGATATGGAGAGGGAGACAATATTTTGCCCCAATTAGCCGCATCAAGGACAACCTGGGTTACTAGTTAAGAAGGAAGGCTCTGCAGGCAAGAGTACTTTGGATAATGCGAAGATAGCTCATGTTGCTTCATAGCTCTCCCTATTGTGCTATTTCTATTTCACAGCTCTCTTTTGCCCTGGAACCTTGGTCACTGGTTAAGAAGGAAGGTTCTGCAAGCAAGTACCCTGGATAATGTGAAGATAGATTTCATTCCATAGACGACACCACATTAACATGTGGCAACTTCAACCACACCACACAAAGACGTCGCAACTTTAGCGATTAAGAAATGGCTTATGGAAACTTTATCTTCCCTGGACTTGCCTGGATAATGTGAAGATAGATTTTGTTCCATAGACAACACCACATTAACATGTGGCGACTTCAGCCACACCGCACAAACACATCGCAACTTTAGCGATTAAGAAATGGCTTATGGAAACTTTATCTTCCCTGGCATTTCTAAGCTGGGCTTTCCAAACTGGGCTAACATTTAATATTGCTAAACTAATGCTAGCATTAATCTACAGTTTGAAACAGTTTCGAAATATGAAAAACACAAACCAAAAATAACATAAGATTATCGCCCCTCCGCCTTGAGAAGAGGCCAAATAAGACCACGAAAAAAATGAAAAAAATTAGAATATAGTCTATGGACGACATAGCACATCGATGCCTAAAAACTTACTAAATATTTTGGGCGAACTAATGTTAACTCATCGAAATCGATTACTATAGTCCATGGCCATTGCCAGATGGCAGGGACTAATAAATAAGCATATTCATCATACAAATTTTGAACCTCTGATTATATATATATTAACTTATTTTTCAAAAATCCATATTTATATAATATGTTTCATAAATCAACTAAAAAAGCATATTCATCCCACGAATTTTGAAAATCATACTTTTATAATATGTTTCGGACATTGTAAATAATATCGTATTCTCTCATGTTAAAAGAATAAGATATAAGAAATATATTTACCTCTAGAAATAAGGAAAATCCAAAAAAAAAAAATCCCAACAAAAATAATATCCCAAAGAGTAACTAATAATATCTTATACTATCTCTTATTTTAGACTTTATATGATCCAATTACCAACATAATGATATCTTACGCACTTTTATATTTTAAAAGAATAGGGAACAAGGAAATTACAAAGGAAGATATCCCAAATGTGAAGGAACATGAATAACTAATAATATATTACACTATCTCTTATTTTAATATATTACAAGGGAATAAAACATTAAAAAAAACATATTTGTGGGTGGGAATAGCGAAATCTAGAATAGGAGGAAGGGATCATAGAAAGAAATTTGCAGAAAATTATTATAAGGCACTAAAAGTTCATTGTTATAAACAATTAATACTCTATATATTTGTGTGAACCTTGAAAAATAAAATAAAAGCTAAACCTACCAAGGAATGATGGAGATGTCTCCACATATAAATATAAATAAATAAATAACATCAATGCATTGCTTTCCTTTTCTAACCATATTGTACATATATCCCTTTAAGTGGCATGTTATTTAAATGTATAGTTTAGTGATCCAAAGTCCATTTTTTTTTGCTAGAAACCTGTTAAAACTTTGATAAAAATGGCGTTTTGTTTAAGTAATTGAACTATATTTCAAATAAAGTGTATATGTCATAAAACATCACTAAAATGTTTTCTTGTTCCTATAACCAAAATGAATAAAAAGATCTTTGTATTGATATGGACACATACATGTTATTAAAAATATAATATTTAGATTTAAAGTAATATTAATTTCATGTATTATTATGTTATTATAGTATTTTTCGAATTATTAAAATTTTATGGTGTTGTTATATATAGATTTCTAATTTTGTTTTTTTGTTTTTTGATGGATTTTGAAGACTTAATTAAATAAATAATAGTAAAACAATGAGTTTTTAATTTAGGTAATATTTTATTTTTAATAATATTTGTTTAATATTTTTGAAGATTAGGTTAAATATTTAGAAGCATTTTAATAGTCTTAATCATTAAGTGGCATGAGCCAGTTAGTCTTATGCCATCCTCCTCCATGAAAATGATTATCTTACACTTGTAATGGGAATTTATTAGACTCTCTTTCTTAACTATCTTAAGATGATAATATTTTTCCAATGAGTACCCTAAATACATTAAGGTGATCTTTTTCATACCCTTCAACTCAATGCAACTAAAATATGGATTCCATGTTTTTAATGTCAATAATTTTATTATTAATCCTTGGTAGGATTTTAAGGCAAGTGTCAAATATTTCTATAATTTATTTTATAAATTAATTGAAAATCTTAAGAATTCCAAGTGAGTAACTCTTAATCTTAATGTGAGTGAATAAATCTTAATCTTAAAGTGAATAAGAGTTGATTGAACTCTAAAATTAGTTGATTAAATTTATCTTAAGGGTCCCATGTGACTAACTGTTCATGACTGAGAAGTAATTAAACCTTGAAATTTCATGTCATGAATTGTAACTTAATTAAAGCTAGGATAAATATAGACAAAGATAGAAATAGCTTGCATGATTTTTCATAGCTTCATGTATTTTAGTAAATGTTAATGATAAATTGTTTATAGATCTACATGCTCTTATAGCTCTTGCAAAATGTAACCTAACTAAGCACTCGCTTTAAAGGAAAATTGCTAAGAAGTGTATTGTGGAATCATCATTTTCTTTCTTTGTCACAAATATGGGAAAGAAAAAAGGAAGAATTTGGCATTCTATAGCTAATTTTTTCATCTAAAATATTTTTTATCATTATTTGTTCTCATGTGTTGACACAGGGGCTACCCCACGTATACCCACAGTATGCATGTAGTATGCATAAACACATTTGTCCCAACAATTTAAGTCACAAACAAGTTAAATATTCACATATCTAAGGTTTAAGACCCCTTTTATACATCTCATGTGGAATGATTTATCAACACTCAACCATAGTCTAACCCTTATACAATATTCCATTATTGGGACTTTAATCAACCCTTAACCTTCATTAATGTTAATATCGAGACTTATTCACCCTTATAAATCTTCACTAACCCTTAACCACATATATATAACCTTTCCCTCTTTATGCTTTGGTTACATATAGAAATTAACACATGAACCCCTTATATCCTTTGATAATGTTGGACTTATATATCAACCTCATATATCCGAGATTAATCCATTATAAACCAATTACAAAGGAAATACCTGCAAAACATACCTTTTCTGCCTTTATACAGCCTCTGCACAGATATCAATGCTCCCTTTATCGCAATCACTAATTGCTCCTCTGCGAGTTTCATTAACGAACGCCTCTATCGCCTCCGATATGTGATAACACAATATTGGACTTCAAAATCTATTAACTTCTCATATAACTCCATCATGTCCACTTACTTCATATGTCGCATTCTCCTTCGATCCCGATACCCTGATCGCCAATACTTCCGATCATCTATCATGCTTAATCACTATCGGTGTGTTGGCCCATCGCACGTCACATTATTATTGTCCGCTGTCACTTGCCCTTGTGATATCTGATTTACGATTAGATCATGACCATTGATCTGGTCCCAATCCAATAGTCCACGATCAATCGGCAGTTGCCCATTGCTCTTCTCCAAGGCTGATTCTGATAACTCCAAAAGGATTTCGTTGATGCTATTTAATCCTGACCGTTGATCATCTAGATCCAATAGTTAATATGTGTCGATACTTCACTTCTTCTCTCTTCCTTTTTACTTAGATTTTACGTTATTTTCAGTGTTTGCTATGGTTCTTGGGTTTCTTCAAAAGGTTCTAGGTCTTTGCTATTCCACTGCACAACTCCCTCTTGAGCTTTCCTCTATAGGTTCCTCAAATCATTATCATTCCAAGCTTTGCTTGAATCCTTCAAATGGATTTAGAGATCCTTTTCGATCCACTGTCACGTGCTTCTCCACTATGTATTTTGTTGAACTCTACCTGCATACATATTTGTTATACAGAATATCTAACACACACATAACTCATCATTCGATGCTCAAAATGCACATTCACATAGTTTTTGGAATTAAATCTTTGGTTATTTATTTACAACAAATAATCACATAACAAGACTCTCAAGATTATCTGACTCTCTCTGGCCTGATCTTCTAATTAGTGGCCCCTCTTCCTCTCTTTCTCATAGGCTTACAGTCACACTCTCACTGGCTACCTGGCTGGCTTAGCTAGATCTCTTTTTTTCTTTTCAATACATTATTAGTAGTTTCTTTACAATTGATGAACCGTTCCTCAGTTATTTTTCAGTTGCTCAACAGTTTCTTCAAACTAGTTCCTAAATAATCCTAATCCTCTCATGTTCTCCTACATTCGAGAATGTTTACAAATATGCCTCACAATATCTAATTAATTCCTATTCTCATTGAAAATCACTCAAAGGCCTAAATATTTACATTAATTCAATACTTAGGAAGCCAACTTCCCTAAAACACAAGACCCCCTATGTCTACTAAAATACAAGGATATTGTTGGGTTGAATGCTCTTGCATCAGACTCCCATGGTAGAAAATATTCATGATATCCTAATCATGTGTCTTCATATGTTGTTAAAAAAAACCTCTAGGGTCCCAAACTTTAGTTTGCAACCGCCTAAATGCTTTGCTCCTTTGTTGTTGTTGTACATCTATTGTCTTTTGCTTTATATTTATCTCCTTGTCAATCAGCTTCATACTCTGATTAATCATCCTTCTTGTTGCTGTCAGCCTCCTCCATATGGACTGCTTCATCATTAACTACCATAACTCCTCAATCTCCATCTCTAGCATTTTTTTGGGCTGGTCCATATTCTGCCATTCACTGTTACCTCTTTTCCTTTTCTTTAGGTTGTTGTTATTGTCCACTAACTCTTCAAATTGTTGTTGGCTACTTCCACCATGTATTTGCTGGTTCCTTACTTGTTCCTCACTTGTTCTTGATGCCTCCCTTTCATCCTTACACTCTGTCAAGATTATCTCTGTCTGCATTGAATCCTGACTTTGCAGCATTCTCTCCAACAATTGAACATTTCTGTTCCATGGATTAAATTCTTCCATAGAATCTTCTTCTTCCATTTTTATTTGGTTGCTCATCTATGCCAAATTTCCTCCAGCATCTACAACTAAACTTGCACTCACAAAATAATTATTAAAATAGAAAACATAAAGCCTTAGTGCCTCTTCTTCCTTTGGCAACAACTTAGTTTGTTTCTCTAATTCTTCATCCTCTGTGAGCATATCAGTCTGCTGATTTGAATTCTCAAAAGAATTCATGAGACTATCAATTAGTCTCTTATCCACATCTTCCGTTCCAAGGATGTCTCCTTGCTCTTGTTCACAATCAACTAAACTTGCACTCACAAAATAATTATTAAAATAGAAAACATAAAGCCTTAGTGCCTCTTCTTCATTTGGCAACAACTTAGTTTGTTGCTCTAATTCTTCATCCTTTGTGAGCATATCAGTCTGCTAATTTGAATTCTCAAAAGAATTCATGAGACTATCAATTAGTCTCTTATCCACATCATCTGTTCCAAGGATGTCTCCTCGCTCTAGTTCACAATAGTGAACTTCTTCTTCTATAATTTCCTTGTAATCTTCATCAGGTTCTATCTTCCCTAGTGGTGCTTTCAGCCATTTCTCTAGTAGTTCAAATTTTGTCCCCCATTCATTGATCCTTTGATGAGAGTTTAGTCCTTCTTCTTTAATATATTTTGCCTCTTCAAGACCTCCACTTGGTTGCTTGATATATTTCCCCAACTACATATGAGACCTATCTCTCTCATCTTCTTCCCGAATAGAATTTAGATTCTGCTTGTCTTCTTCCTCCTTTATGACAATATTAACAAATTGTCCTTCTTTACATGTTTCACCTGCAAACATACACAAATTATCAGATTTAAAACCATGTGACCCTTTGGCCTTACTTGAAGTTTCAGTCTTCAAGTCTTCATCTTCACCCAGAACTTCACCCTACTTTGGTTCACAAATGGACACTTCCATTTTCATTTCCAACTTAGCTTCTCTGAGTTTTTCCATCAGCCACCTTACTTGCCTCTGTTGTAGCCTTCTCTGCAACTTATGCCACTTCACTGGCTTCTTCCTCAAGACCCAACCTTGTCTTTGGCTTTCCTCTATCAGCATTGTTAACACATTGAGTTGTTCTTTCATCTCTGCGATGTCCTTGTCAATTTCCTCTTGCCTCATCTTCTTGCCATTTGCCTTGGCATTCTCTTTCTTCATCTTTCTTCTATTGCAGTCTTCTTCACAACCTCTGTTACCTCTATTATCACTATCAATATTCATCTTCTTCTCCATTTTCATGAGTTCCTCACACTCACTATGAGCTTCACTAAGCCTCTGCAACAACAAGTCCTCCTTGTTGCCGCTCACCTCACCAAGCTTTCCTTTGAACTTGGCCTTCTGGCAAGCACTGCTTCTCTATCTCTAGAACCTCTTTGAACACTTCTCTCTGCTCCTTCTAGGCTTCAACTCATCTGCCTCTTCTACGAACACAACTATCCTCTTTTACTTAAATCACAATAAAATACTAGGTTCTGACCACCTCTTCTTTCACTCAGAAACTCTTACCGGCTTTCCTCATCCTTTAGCAATTCTACCCACATCCTTTGTGGAATTTCCTTTGTAAGCAATAACACTACCTCTGCAGTAACAAGTCTTCTTCTTGCTACATATGCCTCACTAAGTTTCTTTCCTCTGAGCTTAGTATATTATCATTTCTTTGGTTCTTTCCTCTGAAACCAATTTGAGCACTCCTTGCTCTAGATTGTTGCAATCCTCTCACTTTCCTTTGCTATCACATGTGTATCAATATAAAGACCACAACTCTCCAATCTTCAAAACAATTTAAAGAAAAACATATCATCTCACCTTCAAGATCTTTGCATGATCTTGTTCCACCATTCTCCTACACTTTGAATGGATTGTTCTCTCTCTCCTTGCATCTGCAAGTTCTGTTGCACATCACCTATGTGTGCTTATTGTTTGTCAAATTAAAATCTGATCTCCTCTTGCCTACATAAACATCTTAAAACATAACTCTGTTCTAAGTTTTCTAAAAAGAACTTTAACTGCTCTGATACCAATTGACGCAAGGGCTACCCATGTATACCCACAGTATGCATGTAGTATGCATAAACACATTTGTCCCAGGAATTTAACTCACAAACGAGTTAAATCTTCACATATCTAAGGTTTAAGGCCCCTTTTATACATCTCATGTTGAATGATTTACCAACACTCAAGCATAGTCTAACCCTTATACAATATTCCATTATCAAGACTTTAATCAACCCTTCACCTTCATTAATGTTAATATCGGGACTTATTCACCCTTCTAAATCTTCGCTAACCCTTAACCGCATATATATATAACCTTTCCCTTCTTTATGCTTTGGTTACATATAGAAGTTAACACATGAACCCCTTATATCCTTTGATAATGTTGGACTTATATATAAACCTCATATATCTGAGCTTCATCCATTATAAACCATTTACAAAGGAAATACCTGCAAAACATACCTTTTCTGCCTTTATATGGCCTCTGCATAGATATCGATGCTCCCTTTATCATAATCGCTAATCGCTCCTCTGTGGGTTTCGTTAACGAAGACCTCTATCGCATCCGATATGCGATAATGCAATATCAGACTTCAAAATCTATTAACTGCACCCATATAACTCCATCGGGTCCACTTACCTTACATGTCGCATTCTCCTCTGATCCCAATACCTCGATCGCCAATACTTCCGATCACCTATCGTGCTTAATTGTTATCGATGTGTTAGCCAATCGCATGTCGCATTACTATGGTCCACTGTCGCTTGCCCTTGCAATCTCTGATTTGTGATTATATTGCAACTGTTGATCTAGTCTCGATCCAATGGTCCACGATCAATCGATAATCACTCATCGCTCTTGTCCAAGGCCGATTCTGATAACTCCAAAAGGATTCTGCTAGTGTGATTTAATCCTGACTGTTGATCATCGAGATCCAACGGTTAGTGTGTGTCGATACTTCAATTCCCCGCACTTCCTTTTACTTAGATTTTATGTTTTTTTTAGTGTTTGTTGTGGTTCTCAAGTTTCTTCAAAGGGTTCTAGGTCTTCACTATTCCAATGCATGACTCCCTCCTGAGCTTTCCTCTGTGGCTTCCTTAAATCATTATCATTTTAGGCTTTTCTTGAATCCTCCGAATGGATTTAGAGATCCTTTTCGATCCGCTGTAACGTGCTTCTTCATTGTGTATTCTACCAAACTTAGCCTGCATACATATTTGTTATATAGAATATCTAACACACACATAACTAGTCATTCGATGCTCAAAATGCACATTCACACAATTTTTGGAATTAAATCTCTAGTTATGTATTTACAACAAATAATCACATAATAAGACTCTCAATATTCTCCGACTCTCTCTGGCCTGATCTTCTAATTAGTGGCCCCTCTTCCTCTCTTGCCCATAACTTACAGTCACACTCTCACTGGCTGCCTGGCTGGCTCAGCTAGCTCTCTTTTTTCTTCTTTTCAATACATTATTAGCAGTTTCTTTACAGTTGAGGAATTGTTCCTCATTTACTTTTCAGTTGCGCAACAGTTTCTTCAAACTAGTTCCTAACTAATCATAATCCTCTCATGTTCTCCTACATTTGAGAACATTTACAAATATTCCTCACAATATCTAAATAATTCCTATTCTCATTGAAAATCACTCAAAGGCATAAATATTTACATTAATTTAACACTTAGAAAACTAACTTCCCTAAAACATAAGACCCCCTATGTCTACTAAAATACAAGGATATTGTTGGGATGAATGCTCCTGCATCGTGTTATACATATTAAATATATTTGTCATGTGTTATGTATGCTTAATATACAATGTTGAATCATTGTTAACTTTTTTCCTATGCAAAGGAAGAGACAACAAAATATATATATCCATTAGAGTGATGGTAATACTAAAAAAAGAGGATAAGGGAAGCAGAAAATAAGAGGTTTGAGATTCGCTACAGAAAAAAAAATTATGGATTATTCTTCTTAAAGAATTCATGCAATCTTATGACAATCAGACTAATAGAGACAACAAAGTACCATTGAGGTACATGCATTATGTGAAAATTTGGCAACTCAACCCACTTCTAATGAATTGGACAACAATTTTTGTATCATTAGGAGAACATATTAAATTGATCCATCTAGTTTTCATGGGTTGGGTCTCTTCTATATGGATGTGTAAATGTATCATACAAACCAATGTTGAATTGGTAGTATGTTGGCCCAAAGTACATATGTTAATATTGGATATTGATAGCCAAATATATATATATATTTTTTGTGTAAATCGGACTATTCTAATATGATACAAAAAGTACAGAGGGTTACATTTGCCACCAAAAGTTGGCTACATGGACAAGTTGCCATTTCGAATCTGAAACTGAGCCTGAGAGAGAAGACTGTGAGACTGTCCTCTTATCCCCAACTAGAACCATAGCAATACTGAAAACTTCAAAACTGAACCTGCCACTCCCTGCAGCGCGAGGGAGGAGGTTGCAGACCCTTACAAGACCGAAATAGTGCTTACAGACGCTGAACTGATAAGACAGAACCGACATTACAGACACGGATGCAAAAAGCATGATTGACATAGACATTACAGAAATAAACATAGACATAGACTGACTCCCAATATCGACAGGTGCAGCTTCAATGACTGCCAAAAACTGAACATGGCATAGCCATACCACCACAGAAGTCCAAGCCGCGTGCCTAGGTGTAAGGATTTGGTGGCTCCTCCTCCATCGGACTGAGAAATGTGCCATGTGGCTCCTCCACCACTAGGCAGCCGTAGGAGTCTGAGGCACTCGTGTCGGTGTATGGCGCAGCGTCCCTCTCAGGCTCGCTTGGTCCAGCTTGGTTCTTCGCCACCTCACCCGCGGCTTCCTGAGACTGTAATTGCTGACCATGAACAGGCGAAGGTGGCCTTGGAGCAGCTGGGGATCCAGGTCGGTCATCGTGCTCGCATTTTTCAATGCGCACTGATACAAAATACACAGCATTGTCCAGTGTGCAGGGGAATCGGAAACGGGTTGATGGATGCCCGCCAAAGGGACATACCACAGACCTGCCTCGCCCTCTACCTCGTCCTCGCCCTGTGCGAGCTTGTGGAGAGAGAATTTCCTCTGAGGACGCAGAGGAATGTGGCGAAGAGGCCCGTGCACGGGCACCACCTCTTGAGCCACCTAGCCGACAGGCTCCACGTTGCCGTTCACGTGGCATGATTCAGCGCCAAAAAGAACCAAAGGACGCAGACT
Organism: Pinus taeda; assembly: GCA_000404065.3. Lineage (NCBI taxonomy): Eukaryota > Viridiplantae > Streptophyta > Pinopsida > Pinales > Pinaceae > Pinus > Pinus taeda. Next base: position 29,846 of record APFE031256909.1, on the reverse strand, counting down.
CTTCAAGTGCCTGATATGAGAAGAAGCACAGAGATGGATGTCGATTCTTACCTCCCAGGTCAGAAGCCAGGTGAGATACAGAGCCGCGCAAGGAGAGTTTCTCCCAGCGAATTGACCCGTTCTGCACCCAGAAAGTGTCGTGCGCCCTAGTACTGCCCCTTGAACCAGATCACCAGGAGGCGGCGACGCGGCACAAATCAGAATTCTGTCATTGACAGTGCCGTAACAGGCCAAAGCGACAGACCAAATTCTCAGGTGATTCAAGCTCGCAACCAAGGCCTCAAGAGCTGAGGGCCGAGGTTGATGCACAGTCTTCCTCCCACACAGAGCAGACATCCAAGAATTGGGTTCACCTCTCCCCAACGAAACCAGACAACCAGAGCTTCACTCACCAGAGCTTTGCTCGCCTCTCACCAACGTTCTCAGAAAATTCCGCTCACCTCTCACCCATGAAACCAGAGAATTCCGCAGCCAGACAACCAGCGCAACTAGACAGCCAGAGCTTCGCTCACCTGAGCTTTGCTCACTTGAGCTTTGCTCACCAGAGCTTCGCTCACCTCGCGAATGACTTCCCCTCGGCGTCGAAATGAGACCTCTCGGCAACCTAATACCCCTGCCACCTTGAAAAATCCCGCATGTATTTACTATAGCCGGACTCCTTCGCGAGCCTTCGGCCCACTTGTCCTGAGCTGGCGGCCACTTGTCAATAAATGATGCCGCCTGCTCATTTACTGTGCTATCAATCACCCGCAGCCAGGGGTTGAAGATCCTGAGTTTCCAGGGATTGGCAAACTTGTTGTAGTTGAGTATCTGATGTGTCATTGAGCTTACCTGAGTAGGGGTGACTATTCAGAACAACTCCTTGATTGGCTAACTGATTAGCGACCTTATTGGCGGATCTTTTAACATGCTGGAAAGTGATGCTATTGGGACTTTTAAGCCGCGCTTCCAGTAATTCTAGTCTGTTGAGCAATCTCCAGCTAGAGGCAACTTTGGTTGCAGGTGTACCTGCTTGAATCCTGATAGCTGCGTTGATTAGGATCTGGGAGTCTCCCTCTGCTGTCAGCGGAAAGAAGCCCTGTTGATCAGCTATGCATAAACCTTTCCATAGCCCTTCCAATTCAGCAACGTTATTGGTGTCATTTCCAATCGATCCAAAGAAGACATGCTGGATGTGCCCTTGATCATTGCGTATGAAGCCACCATATCCTGCAGGTCTTGGGTTCCCCTTAGCTGCACCATCGAAATTCAGCTTAAAAGAGGCTCGAGCTGGGGGGGACCAATGAGAAGGGGAGACAGTCTTGTTTAGCATCCGAGTGGGAGGATGATTCGAGTAAGAAACATGAAGATCCCAAGACTTCCAAATGGTAATCTCTTGGGGGGACGAAGGCCAGTCCGTTTCTTGCCAGGACCTGAGCTCTAGATTCTCTTGAAGGTTATGCTTAAGAAGAGTCCACAGAGTATCAAGAGGGCGCTTTTTGTCATTGAAAACTTTGTTGTTCCTCTCCTTCCAGAGGGTCCAATAAAGAAAACCTGGGATGAGTGTCCAGAGTGCGTTCAGCAGCGGGCTTTGATAAGGCGTCTTGGGCCAATTTCGCAGAAGATTTGCTATATTCCCTTGACGATTTCCGAATCTTTGAGTGCAACTATCAATTAGATTCCAAAGTTGAGTTGCCAGGGGGCATGTTTCCATTAAATGCAGGATGGACTCTGCGTGCTGAGAACAATTTGGGCATTGGGATGGACCAATGAAACCTCTTCGTTGCAGATTGTCCCAGGTGAGGATTCTTTTCTTGCTTAAAAGCCATAAAAAGATGGAGACCTTGGGCCAAATGGTGGATTGCCAGATGTTGCACCATAACTGATCTTTGTCGGTGGATTTTTGGGCATACCTCAGATTGTATGCTTCTTTTGTTGTGAAAACTCCTTTCATTGTGTGCCCCCACCTTAGTCTGTCCTGCTTATTTGACTTTTTGATCTTCCTGTGCTGTAATTCTTGTTCAATTTCTTCATAGTTTTCTCCTTGCCAATCCTCCTGCCAGGTACTAGCTGGTCTCCATTGTTGATAGTCTGTACCTTCATGCTGCTGCCAGAATTGGGCTATGCTTGCCAGGTTATTGCGTTGCATATGAGTTTGCCAAAGCGGTTTATGAAAGATTGAGGCTAGCATTGGGAGCTGCTGCCAAGAGTCCTCCCAAAAACACGCTGAATCCCCTGACCACACTTCCCAAAAACTATGCTCTTGAATGAATGTGCTATGAAGTTTTGCCGCATTCCAGATCATTGAGCCTGTGCTGCTTGGGTTGAATCTTATCAGATCCTTCCATCCACTGCCAGACGCATATTTGGCCTGCCAAAGCTTCGCCCATGGAACTTGTGGTTTGACAAGCCAATTCCACTAAACCTTTGCACCCATGGTATTATTGTTGTGCAGTGGGTCCCTCAGACCTAATCCTCCATTGGTCTTTTGTTGGCAAACCTCTGACCATTTGACTAAGGCCCATTTCCTATTAATACCTGACGAACCCCAAAGAAAGTTCCGCTGCAGATTGCATATGCCTTTGAGGACCCATTTCGGAGTTGCAAGGATAGAGAAGAGATAGAGCGGCATGGTTTGCAGCACAGATTTGATCAAGGTGAGGCGGCTGGCAATATTGAGAGACCTGAACGTCCAGGAGGAGAGTCAGGCTTCGAATTTATCCAGTAGCGCTCTCCATGATGCATGTTTAAGAGCTGAGAGCATAAGAGGAGCACCCAGATATTTGGAGGGAAGGGTGGCAATAGTAAAACCAAGGATTCTTGCAATGTTTCTCTGAGTGGAGACAGGGGTATTGAAGAAGAAAAGCTGAGATTTAGAAGCGTTTATAGAAGTGCCTGAAGCTTCAGAGAACAGATCAAGCAGGGTCTTAAAGGAGTTTGCTTCAGCTGAGGAGGGATGTCCAAAGAGCATTGTGTCATCTACAAATTGTTGGTGCGATGATGGTGGGAGGCCATGTAGCGCAATGCCTTTAATGGTCTTTGAGGAAATAGCATGATGCAACAGACGACTGAGTCCTTCCGCCATAAGGATGAAGATGAAAGGGGAGAGGGGATCCCCTTGCCTTATGCCGCGTGATGAGCGGAAGGGCCGAGATGGAGAGCCATTGAGCAGGATGGAAAAGCTGGGAGATGATATGAGGTTCATTATCCAGCGAGTCCAGGTGGGGCAGAAACCCAAGGCAAGAAGCATATGCTGAATATATTCCCAACCGAGCTTATCAAAAGCTTTTGATAGATCAAGCTTCATTAACATACCAGGCTTTTTGAGAATCTTTAAGGAGTGGATAGCCTCATTTGAAAGGATGATGCCATCTAAAATTTGGCGACCTTCTACATACCCCGTTTGCTTTGGAAGAATGAGAAGAGGCAGCAGGGGTTTGAGTCTATTGGCTATTACTTTGGAAATGAGTTTGTAGATGACATTGCAGAGGGAAATGGGCCTGAATTTATCTGGCGTGTTGGCTTCCTCCCCTTTGGGCACGAGCGCTATGAAGGTGGAATTCAGGGATGGGAGGAGCCAATGCATAGAGCGGGATTCCTCTACCAAATCCCAAACTTCACTTCTGATAAGATCCCAAATTTCATGAAAGAAGTTAGATGTAAAGCCATCCGGACCAGGAGCCTTACCATCTTTTAGCTGCGCCATTGCATCCTCCACCTCTTGCATGGAGACCGGTTGAAGAAGGTTTCGATTGTGGTCGGCTGTGATGAGCTTTGGGATGTGCCTTGTGACCTCTTGGATGGCAGCTTTTCTGCTTCTAGTTTGCTCTTTGAGCGTGTCCTGAAAGTAATCTCTGAGCTCCTTTTCCATGTCTTCATGCCTCTCTAGTTTCTCCCCTTGATTGTTATTGATGAAGACTATATTATTGTGCATTCTTCGCTGGATTGTAGTTCGATGGAAGAATTTGGTGTTTTTTCCCCCTTCCTTGAGCCATTTTATTCTGGACTTTTGGCGCTAGAGGATTTCCTCTTGCAATCTTCTTGCTTCTAAGGTTGTCCAAAGGGTTTGTTCTTTATTGGCTAGCTCCTCCGTTCTGCCTGCTGTGATGATATTTTGCTGGAGAATGTTGAATTCCTGCTCTAATTGTTTCCTGGATTCCGTGATGTTGCCAAAATGGTTCTTATTCCAGGCCTTCAATGCTTGCTTGATATGTTTTAGTTTCTGTTGAAACTTGTACATTTTGGCTCCTTCTGGAGGAGTGAAGGTTTTCCAGGCAGTCTGGACTACTTCCTTGAAGTTTGGGTGACTGGTCCAGAAGGCTTCATAGCGAAAAGGTCTGTTGCCTTGATTACCAGGTCGGGTCCATTGCAGCATAATGGGCTAGTGATCCGATCCTCCTTGAGGCAGTATGGAGGCATGAAAGTCTCCTCCCAGATGGATGGCATTATCTGAGAGTAGAAATCGGTCAAGTCGAGAGGCGATGTTGTGAACACCTCTACGCTTGTTCGTCCAGGTGTAAATACCATTGGAAGTTTTGACATCAATAAGATGGTTACTGCTCATGAAGTCCTTGAATCTGGTGCTGTCTTCTTCCAGCTTCATTCGTCCTCCTTTTTTTTCCTCTAGGTGTGTAATCATGTTGAAGTCGCCGCCGCTGATCCAAAGGGGGTAGCGCCTGGAGGAATTTAAGCTTGTTAACAATTCCAGGGCTTTTAATTTGAGTTGCTGATCCTGGGGGAAGTAGGCATTGGTGAGATGCCCATGGATATCGGTTCCAATGAGATGAAACGTGGCCTGTATGAAACAACGGGTCGCATGGAAGTCTTGCAACAGCAGAATCTGCGGATTCCAAACTATGGCTAATCCTCCTGATGCGCCCAACGCATCTGTAGAAACAGATTGACATCCACTCCAAGCTTTGTTGAAAAGCTGCTCCAATGCTGTGGAGGTGCTCTTGGTTTCCTGGAGAAAGACTACTACCGGTTTTTCTGTCTGTATCATGTTTTTTAACATTCTGTGTTTTGAGGAACCGTTGAGCCCCCTCATATTCCAAGAGATGAGCTTCATGAGGAACTATGGGGGAGGGCCTTGTAAAACCTTGTTAACTTCAGGAATCTTCTAGATTCCATTAGTTGTTCTCCTAATATGATCGTTCGCTGCAGATCTGTTTTGCGCCCTCTTTTCTTCATCTCTTTTAGGATTTTTTTCCCATCCCATGGACTGCCCGCCTGTATTCCTAGGCATTTCTTGTGCTGAGCTTTGTTTAGTACCCTTTCCAGTCTTTCTATTTCCCCAGGGGGAATGGTTGTGTATGCTTGTTGCTTGCACGCATCTTCCAATTTGCGAATGTCCAGCCCATCCAAGCTTACATTCTCTATGTCTTCTTCCATGTTGATGGGAGCACTCAGATGGTCTTCTAGGGTCCCCTCATGCAGACTGAGAGCTAGAGCAGCGTCTAGGTCCATATCTGAGGGCTGCGGATCTATTTCTGTCACTGGCATTTTTAACTTTGAGTTAAGAGGAGCACTGATTATCTCCGATGCAGAGGGGTGCAGGGTATTTTGAAGGATAGAATCAACAGAAGGAGGGGTCTGAGAGGCTAGAGAGTCTTTTTGAGGCGGAAGGTCAGAAGGATCCTGCGGGGTGAGAATCTGGTATCTGTTCGAGGAGTCCAGTTTCTTATGGCCAGGGGGGACATCTTTCTGCCCATTGGAGGAGGAGGGGGCTACATTCGATTTCTTGGCATTTCTACGGCGGTGGGGGACTTTAACAAACCCCTCTGAGTCTTTGGAGATCTCGTTTGCGGAGGATTGGATTTTGACATTCAGAGGGCATTCCCTGAACAGATGTCCATGTTCATGGCATTTGCGGCAACGAAATGGGATATGTTCATAATCAAGAGGCTGAATCCATTCATAATCATCATGATAGAGGCTTACCGTATCTGCGAGGGTCTTCTTGAGTTGCATCTGGACACAGATCCTTGCATAGGAGGTATATCTTCGATTTTTTGTTTCCTCTGCCACTTTGACGAAAGTTCCAATGCGGTTGCCGATGTCCTGTAGAGTTTCTTCTCTCCAATACTCCGTGGGTAAGGAGTACATGCGGATCCAGACGGGTGCATGGCTGAGATCTTCAGTATCTGGGTTGAATCGGGGTTTCCAATCCCGTGAGAAGAGACCCGCTGAGTTGAAAAAATAGGGGCCTCCCTCAAATACTCTTATTTTGTCCTCCAGGCAGGTAAATATTGCCGTGAAGAAGCCTTTAGGACCCAGAAGCAAGGAGACGTGTCCTTTTGGTTTCAATTTGGAGGCTACCCAGCCATGCAAGGCTTTTTCCGTTGGCCAGAAGCCTAGAAATTTCCCGATGAGTGCGTGGTCCTTCATATACTGTATTTCGCCATTGATTCTGTGGCTTGGAAGCTCCACTTTGATTCTTTCCGGTGCTTTGGGGATGCATGTTGTCGTTTTTGTCCGTGGTGGTGACACCTTTGGACTCTCTGGCATTTCCTCATCAGTGCATGCATTCAGTTCTGGAGCGTCTGGCTGGTCAGAACTTTGTCCTGGCTCGGTGCTGAGATTCTGAGAGGCCTGGATGATTACTGGTGCGCCGTCAGCTCTGAGAGGATCACGCAGAGGAGGGGAGGGTTGGGTACCTGCCCCTCCCCGTTGGGAGGACATGATGTGAGGCGCAGTCAGGCGCTGTTGCCACTGTTGCTAACGACTTTGATGGGAGCGGCGTCTTTGGTCAGATGTGCAGGTCTGAACATGGGCATCAAGTTGCAGAGCGCTCTAGGTCAGAGTCCGGTTGGAGCCGATAGCCAAATATATATTAAGTGTGTGGAGATATTGAATTTGTAAAAATTATGACTAAATGAAAGAAACCAATCAAAATAATAAACAATCTCAATATGTTTATTGAAGGCCACACGCTTTGAGAAATGACAAAAGGTTTATAGATATTTCACATTTTAGGTGTAGGAACATGTACCTAATTGCAATCTTTAGGGTTTTAATGAAAATAAAGTTGTGGTTTGTGTAGTAAAATCGAATAAATGGCTCAATTATTAATTACATCAATCAAACACAAACATGAATTTCAAACCCATAGAAACCTAAGATCATAGCATCAATTTTAGTATTGAAGATGCACCATTTGATCCAAACTCATAATACAAATAATTTTGGTCATGGATGTGTACATGTGGGAAAACATATTGGATATTTTTCAATTATGATATTGAATAATGCAATAATTTACCTCGTCATTTCTTAAAATAAGTCATATGCTTTAGTCAATTTGTGCGTGAATGTGCATTAAATTTATATCAAACTTGAATGCTTAACCTTCCATCTATATGTGTTGATGTAAATAAATGTATTTTATATATTTATTTCATTCCTTTATGAAAAGAATGAAGTTGTCCTACTTTAAAATTGTTTTTTTAATGAATATACATCATGTAAATAAAATATTTTGAAAACTAATTTGCAAATAAGCTTAATGTCAAAACATTATTTGTAGAAAAAATTAATCTGACATTATCATAAATTGGAAAATCCAATTCTTCCTCTAATATCTTGACTCTTTAGAAAAAAATTGGTAAGTTTTTTCCATGATAATATATCCATGGTATTCTAGGTAAGTATTTTCCAAATGACATGTTTATCTATTAGAATTTGAACCAAAGAAAGAAGTAACTATGCTTTATATTTTGTAGTTGTTATTTATTGAATATTTTGTTTGAATATCATTTGCACTTTTTTTATCTCCTTGCATGTTCTGTGTAATTAACATATTGGCATTTATATTACATGTTGATCGTGACAAAACAATGTGAGTAAAAACAAAAAAAAAATATATCGTTTTTTTATCAATTCTTATTATTTTTTCTAATCCATCTAAATTAACAGTTCTTTGTAGGTTTTTGCCCCACTTTGTCAATGATGATTATGGTTTTTTTTTACGATCCTAACTATATCACATCTATCAAAAAATATGTTAAAATATGGACAAAATAATGATCAAGTTTGACGAATGATAATTTAAGAGAAACATCAAAAGATAAGGATACATGCTTGTGAGGATCAATCAATTTAACATGGAATTTTGAAATTGGATGAACTCAATTGATTTAACATATAATTTATTATTTTTAATTAATTATACCTGAAAATACATTTTTAATAGTTACTCTTCATATAGGATGCCATAATCATTAAGAGTGACACACCTGCTCTTAATGCCACTGCGTTCACTTGCTACTTGTTCCCCGATTTCTATGCCTCTTGTTGGTGCACTAATTACTATTGCACCTAGTACTCTTGGTGTATCTACTCTTGGTCCTTTTGATATTCATACTTTTGATTATGATTTGAATCCTTCTTCAATTATAATTCTCAATAATAATCGTGGGGAATTGCTTATTTCTTTAAGCATGGACAATAAATTATTCCATTAAAAAAATTAAAAATTCACCGTAATTACTAATCGTAATTATTTTTTAATTTATAAATACAATTATTATATATGAATCTACTAATCGTAATTATTTTTTATTTTATAAATACAATTATTATATATGAATGCACTGATAACGAATAAATTGGTATAATAATAATTGAATGATAAGGAATAAATGGATATAATAAATATCACAACCAAATTTTAAAAAATAAGTTGATTAATCACATGGTGCACCTTTCTTGCCAAGTATTCAACCAAAACGTGATTTATTCTCTGGATGGAAAATATTCGAAGATAGTGTAAGACACTTTCCACATAAATTAGGTATGTGAACCTCTTTATGAGAACCCAATGAGCAACCTTCATTAGTTCCAAAAAGTGAGGGGTGTGCATTAGTGGAGGATTTTATAGAGAACGAGATGAAAAGTGAGAGGTTGAAGCTAAGTAAGGGGGTGTGTATTAGTGGAGGATTTTAAAGAGAACATGGTGAAAAATGAGGGATTGAAACTAAAAATTGGAAAGTTAAAAAAGTTATAATAATTAATATATATTATATTTTTTATTGATTGATTAAATATAATTAACATGTGATTCAATTTTTTGTTATACTTAAAAGACACTTCGGAGGCCATGCAAGCTAGATTGGACAAGTTTGTTAAACACAATGGTCTCTAAAAAGATATGTTAAAGTAAAAAGGAGATATGTAAGTACTATAATTCGAAATATTTTGATACTGAATTCTTCAACTATTATTTAAATCAAAATCAAAATTAATTATTTTATATTATGTAAGGTGTTGTTATGCACGATGTTCCCATTACAAATGTTATTGATGGTGATCAACCAAATGTTGTTCCACCCATTATGCCTACCACATAGTCATAATAACATAATAATTGTGTGTACATATAATTGACCATATTAAAATGGATATTTTATAAGTAATAATTTATATCTTTTTTTATGTTTATATAGTATTTTAATGGATGTAAATTATGGATAGAATATTAATTTATATATATCAATTTACAATAAATATTTAGTTTATTATACATTTCAAAATTACTAAAAATAAAAAATGGTAAGAAATAATTGAATTAGAATTTTATTTAAAATTGTAACAATTATTAAAAACGGTTTTAAAATGTGGGAAGAGTTTTGTTAAGGTTATAAATAATTGATTAATAAATTCATTTCCATGGTAGTGTTAGAGGGGGTCTTAAAGGGCCCCTCCTTTTGAGAAATAGTCACAGTAAAAGGTAAGGAACCAGATACCTCTTTTTTCACAAAGATAACTACCTACAATGTCTTCAAAAACCTGTTATCAGTCGCCCAGGAGAGGGAGGGACAAGGACAGGGAAAATATCTGACAAACAGGCCAACTCACAACATGAAAGTTCTAGTGGGAAAGCACAAACTCATCCATGTCCTTTCAACCAATGTAAGCTAAAAATGAAGAAAATCCCAACTCTAAAGATCCAGGATTCAAACATCATGCATTATAGGGATTTTATGAAAGAACATGAAATTATTTGCAAATTTATGGGTTTTTGGCCCTTTGAGAAGATCCTCGATTGGTGGATACAAAAAAAGTGGCACCCCAAAGGGGAGATCAAGCTTCAATTAGGATCCAACAGATTCTTCATGGTGATTTTTGATCTCTTGGAGGACTGAGATCGAATCTTCAAGGGTCACACATATTTCTTCAACTTGGCCAAACTTCATATGTGCTACTAGAAAGATAATTTCACCCATGAAAAGAGGACTTCACTAGGGTTCCTATTTGGGTTAGGATTTACTCCTTGCCTAACCCAAACATTGGTATCCACCCATCGTTAAATGCACTAGAGACGAAATCAAAGAGTACAGAAAAATGTCTGAAGGCACAAGAGAAAGTCATTATGTCTCATAAACCCACATCTTTTTTAATTTAGATGTATCGAGTGCTCTTCTAGAAGCAATCATGCTTATGTCCAGGGATGAAATGTGGCTCCAAAGCATTGACTATGAACATATACCCTTCATATGTAGGAAGTGCCAAGAACATGGGCACCTCTTTAGGGATTTCCCCCAAAACACCTCCCAAACTGTCAATCTGCAAGCCCATAAAAAATTTGATGAACATGGCTTCACGATTGTACCCACCAAAAAAAGAAAAAATATAAGAACTCAAGGGAAATAAGAAGCATCCCAATCCAACTTGAACAAATTTGAATATCATAGAGAGGAATAGGAGGAATAGGACAAAGAGGAAATCATAAGGGAAGAGGGAAACATGGTATAATAACAAACTATACACCAAGCATAGAACTAAGAGCGAAATCCTAATGCAACTCTCAATGAGAATGAATAGGATCTATAGGATGTCGACATGGATCGATGGGGATTCAACAAAGGACCAAGTGATGGAAGAGGCACTAGGAGGAATGGATCTTAACATGATCGTGGAGGCATGGGAGAAGCATGGACTAGAAGCCATTATGGAGGAATACTAGAAAATAGAAAAGGAATTCCTATTTCAAGAAGTGCTCAAACAAGCCATAGCAAAAAGGTGGCATGGAGATCATAACACCAAAGGCATAAAGTCCATCTTTTGAGCTAACCATTACAACCACAAAGGTACAAGAAGGAAAAGAGTTAGGAAATTGATAACTCTTAGAAGAACTTGGTGCAATATTGATTAATGAAGGAAAGGTAAGAGTTGTAACCCTAACCATAAATATTTCTCAATGAATTTGATCTCATGGAACATTAGAGGTCTCATTGGACCTGCAAAAAAGTAGCTTCTAAAGAAGAGAATAATGGCCATGTTGCAGCGGCTACAACCACGCTCCAAAATTTTTCCTTAGCTTCGTTTTGGAGCCTCCCTACCAACTTTTCACATCAGCTTGTCTTGCTTCGTCAAGTTCATAAGCTTCAATGTTTTGCTTGCACAAAGGCAGCCTGTCAATCACAGCTTGATGCACTTCCCTCACAGGCTGATCACCTGGACTTGATCTAGCTGCAGGCTAAGCAGCTACCCCAAGAAATTACACATTTCTGGAGGGAAACCAACCTTCCCTCCAGAAAATTCATAATCCTATCTAGCAGCCTATTGGGCTCCAGAATTGCGCAATTCTTCCAGTCAACACTCACAGTGAAAATTGTGCAATTTTCCCCAGTAAGGCTCCTCAACCAAGAATTTTCACAAATCTAGGCAGTGGTCAGCTACTCTGCCTAGAAATTGTGCAAATCTTTGGGGTAGCCAGCCCAACTCCCAGCCAGAAATGTGCATTTTCTCCGAGTAGTTGAGCAACCTCTTGCATGTGCAGCTGAGCTGACTGATTCCCTTTGGGATCGAGCAAAACAAACTTTCATGCATGGGTTTCTTTTCCCAAGGCAACATGCAAAGGAATCCCTTGATTCAAGGACCTATTTTTAGCAGTTGGAGATTACATGCAAGGATCACTTCATAAACCTCCCATTAAGTGTCGCTTTCCCTAGATTTTTGGCATGCACATCACAACATCGATGTTATCAAAAATCACCAACCAGACACTACATATCTCATTCCTCACATCAACCTTGTAGCTCTCACATCCCACGTCACTTCTACAAGTTGTCGACACATTCAGCTCATTTGTTTTGGGGTAAGCCCACCTTCCATGCCTTGTGTTGCATTTTTGTCCCTTTTTGTGTATTATCTAGTGTGAGTGTCATTTGCTTGATTTATTTTAATGCTTGTTGTCATTTACATGCATACTAGCTTTTCCTAGCACAATTTCAATTTTTTTTTTGCTATCTCACTATTGTCACATGCATAAAATTGTTTTGCACGAACGGTGACTGATTCGGTGACTCGCTTCACCCACATGCATGTTGATATGTTTACTGAATCTTTCATTCAATGTTTGCATGCATGATCAATCACTTCTACTTTCACTTAGTGTCGTCATGCATTCACTGTCATATTTTCTTTCAGTTTCCTGTCAATGAGCCTGGCCAACCTTGGCCTGGTCTCTGCCTTCATTGAGATAGCATTACGCAATCGTGGAAGGAAGGCTATGTCTCCCTCTCCAGAAATGCACATTTCTGCCTAGGCACTATCCTCTAGGATTGTTTTGTGAATTTATGAGGGACAGTAACTGCTAGCCCAGAAAATTGGGCAATGCAGTCACTGAGCCTACAACCATTGCCAGCTAAGATTACGCATTGTGCAATTCTAGCGGTTAGCAACCAGACTGGATTGTGCATTGTGTAGTTCTGGTAGTCAGTCAGTCTCCTAGCAGCCTAGGCTATGTTTTGTGCAGTCTTGGCAGGCAGTCTCTTGATCTCCCATATGAAATTGCACAACCTTGATGATCAGTCACACAGGTATGTTGCAAGTTAGTTCTCAAGTTCATTTTGGTTTTTTACTAAGAGATTGCTTTCCATGAGTGTTTCTATGTCTCAAGGTATTACAAGTGTTCATCTACCTCTCAGCAGTATAGGTACAATGTTTTCAAGAGATTAGAGTCGAAGGCACCGTTCAGAGCACACATGGGGATGTATTGGATCAAGTATCTTTGAACTTGCCTACCTATGAAGAAATCAAGTTTTTCGTAGAGAAGGGAATCAAGATATGAAAACAACAACATCATAGTGATTAGCATCATGAACAATATCTAAAGGAAACATGGAAAATGCAATGAATGCAAGAGGAAAATTGTTGACAACAGAGAGGTGGAACAAAGTTGCGAGCTCAAGTAGATCCATTGATCATGAAAGCAACTTTGCAGACTCGGGCTATGAGGTAATGGCATGACATGAAGATCATGCGAAGGCAGAGAATGGAACAATGAAGGAGTTTCAATTTTTGAAGCAACAACTCAAGGAAGAACATGAAGATGCATAGATAGACGAATGAGTTGTAGTAGGAACGGGAACAATAGTGGGCGCAACATGCACTCACGGATGAAACTATGCCCATACAAGTTAAAGATCCATCCCAGTAGCTGGCATGGAGCAGACATGGTGAAAATTCAAGTCCAAAAAGAGCTGAACATGAACTTCGGCAAGTTGATGCGCATGAACACCAGCACACACTTGAAGATCAACACGGAAACTATGCATCAATGTGTTGCCAATTTATCCATACCCAAACAACCATGCACATGTTAGCAGATGAGTTGGATTAAGGATCTGAACCAATGCAACGGTTGCAATGGAGGCAAGAGTTCGTTCCAATAAGATATCACCATGGGGTGCATGCACACCATCACAAATGACCAAGCTTGGCATCAACCCACCACCTCTGTCATCATAATCATGTCAAAGAGTTGGTCTCATCACAATATACCAAGCGCCAATGATGTCTTGCATGGCTTTCTCAAGCCATGTTGTCTCACATGAGTACATGTGCATTATAATGTAACGTCATGTCAAGTGTAAGTCAATTGTCGATAGTTGGATGTAACAGTCATAGAGTAGATGAAGAGTCATGAGGGTAGATGAACTATCACAAAGCGGGATGCAAAGGGTCACCCCACCCTTTTCTATAAATAGTCCCCCATAACTCATTGTATGGAATTTTGGTCATCCAAGCTTCTGATAAGGCTATCTTGGAGAGATCCTGGAAAATATTGTAATGTGCCTTGGCTTCTCCACTACACGGAGCTAGTATATCTCTTTGGAGGAGCAGGCGTATGTGGCTGTAACGTTCCTCTATTGGATCTAGTGGTTGGACATGGATGTATTGTATGACTGGAACTTACACTTATTTATTAGTGCCATTGATTTGTCCATCTGAAGAAGTGTCGAAAGAGAAGATAAGTTTCTTAATGTCAAACAAATTACCAAAAGTAGGTCAATGGAACCACCCACAGATCTCATAATAGGTGGGGCAGCAAAAGATGCAAAAATTATCCTCTGAATCAACCTCGTGAAGATGGCATAACTAGAAAATCCTCTCTAATTGGACAATCTGGTGATCCACCTCAACTCGAAGTCCTATGTGAGCCCACTCTGAACTGGCCTAGGGGAATGTAGAGAGAGTGAATCCAATGACGAGAAGTGTAGAGGGGTTGGATGATGAGTCTATCCCTCATCTCCATGAAGTGCTCCATGTAGAAGGCCATTTTTGGATGATGAGTCTATCCCTCATCTCCATGAAGTGCTCCATGTAGAAGGCCATTTTTGGACATAACTCTCCTCGAGGGTTTGTCTAGCTGATCTGTACAAACTGCTTGTAAATGTCATCCCGAATGATCTTGTTAACTCTTGCCTAGAAGGTAAGAGGTGGTCCCAGGTGCATCCAAGGAGTATCTGAACGGAGGAAGACAGTCCATTGAAATTCCCACCGACTCTGAAAGGACTCTAATAGACTCTAATGAATGATAGGTCAGGTATGGATTCTTATCCTACCCCTTTGCTGAGTCAGCAAAGCTCTGGATGCGATGCAAAAGTGAAACAAGGCTGAATACAATCTCAAGCTGGAGTGGTTGGGAACCAAACTCTGCAAGAATGATGGGCTGAGGGGTTGTCTACTTGCATCTAATGATGCGTCAAAGAAGGAGGGTCTGCAATCTCTCAACTCAAGCCTAGACTCTAGCAAAGCAGGTCACATGGGGGGCCAGAGAATGTAAGTTCTAAGATTGAGTGCCTCTCCCAAGTATAATGCTAGGCATCGTTGGTCTGGATATCAGAAAAAGGAGGAGAGGGAGTTATTAAACTCCCTAAAAAGGAAGTGAAACCAACCACATATCTCATAGTAATGAGGACATTTGAATATAAAGTGCTCGTCTCCCCTCTATGGGAGATCCAACATAATTTGTCCTCTTGTGGTATCTGGTTATCAACGTCCACCTGAATCTGATGCTAACCCACTTTGAATTAGGCTAGGGGGATCATGAGCCCATGCATCCAATGCCAAAATAGATAAGGGGGCCGCACTATGAGGAATTGAAAGATGGCTCAACTAAGAAGAGAGGGAGGAGGGCAGATGTTGCAATCGGTAAGATACAATATATTATATATGCAATTATGCTTTTAGATTTTCATAGCTAATAAGCTACTGAAAAAATATAGCAGGGTAGAAATCCGATGAATATTATTCAGTAGTTTCTTAGCAAATTATTAGGATGCATAAGAAAACTCGACTAACAGGAGAGGATGAGCTCTTTCATGCATATGTTGTATTGTATTCTAGCTATCTTGTTTACTCTAAATCGAATATGCATTTTCTTTCTTACGCATGTGTGTATGGACTATTCTATATGATTATGTATGAATCCTTTTGAAATGTGTTGTTGGCTAAACCATCGCTTTGGATTTCCAGCTAACTTGCTTTCCAGCTTGCGATGTATCTTCACTCGTGTGTTCCCTTCCCATCCGAGTACTATTATAGGTTTCCAAGGGGCAGACTTGTTGAGCCCCAGAACTACCTCTCTTCCACACAACTTCTTAAACCTTTTCTCTTCTATTTTCCCATATCAATGCCTCATATGCTATCAAAAGTTGTTACATGTTGATTTCAGGAGTACATTTGAGTGATTTTCAAATTATATCATTGCGTGTGCTATTTGATCTAGGTTTTGTTTATCAGTTATGGAATGTAGCCACTTTCCGCAGCTAACTTGCAATTCCGCAGTTGTTTTCATTGTTTTGTAGGTTACAGGTGTCCGTAGGAGAAACAAGACACATGGGCAGCTCAAGAATGATCCAAACATGGATGAGGTCCTATTTGCTTAGCCGAATTCGTGAAGAAAGGTACTGGTCAAAGGATGGTCAATAGAGAGTCCTGCGTCAACTAGGACTCTATTCCTACACATAAAAGAAGTCTGAGCCATTCGTGAACTCATGGATCCATTTTTTCCACCTGCAGGCCATCTCCATAACGAAATCCAACATCCACTTTGCGTAGATTTACTGCTCATGTAAATAGAGAGGTTGAATCCTCAGATTCTGACTTGTTCACGTGTCCATTGCTGAAGAAATTCCTCTGAAAAATGGTTATCTACTTTCTCTATAAATATAAGTGTTTGCAACGCAAATAGTTAGTCTTGATACTGTTGATGTAGCGTTATTTTGCTGTTGTGTAATCGAGAGATATATTCCTTTGTTTCATAATACAAAAATCTGTTATTTTCACATGGTTGTTTAAAGTGTGGTTTGAAGTGACAGTATGTTAGTCCAAAGTTGTGCAGAGGGCCCCTGCATGGCTGAGATTCTTCTTTTGTTTTGTATAGTTTTTTATGTATATTTTCTCTTATTTGAGCTGTACATTTCTCATGTTTTGCTTATGGTTTTAATCATTCTAATTCTGTATGTGCTTTTGCAGCTTGTTATATTTGCTACTAACACTGATCAGTGCATTTCAGAATAGGTTATGCTCAAGCTTTTTAATGTAGTTTTTACATCAAGTGGTAATATAAGACTTGCTTCCTTTGCTGAACTTTAGTTTTTAATTCCATTTGTTATGCTTTTATTTAGTGAGATTTGTTTACTGCTTAAGATAGTTTAGATATCAGTTCTTCATGCTATATGATGATACCTCTAGAGCCTTTAGCTTAACCCTATTTTAGAAGTTAATTGGCGAGCTATTGTGATTATAGGTGAATTAATCGATTTTGTTTTCATTAGTCTGCAAGTAGATATTTTAGATGTCAGTTGTTTCATGCTATATGATGATACTTCTAGAGTCTTTAGCTTAACCCCGTTTTAGAAGTTAATTGACGAAATATTGTGATTATAGATGGAATAATTGACTTTGCTTTCATTAGAGTGCAAATTAGATAATTTAAATGTCATTCTTTCATGCCATATGATGATATTTTCAGAGTCTTTAGCTTAACCCTGTTTTAGAAGTTAATTGATGAAATATTGTGATTATGGGTGAAATCATTGACTAGTTTCCAGTTTCTTTACTCTTTAGTTTTGAGTGCAGCAGTTTATTAGATTTCAATTCTGTAATTAGGATGGACAACAGAGATGGTAACCTCATTTTCAGTACTTCATTTTTAGCTTGATTTATGTAGCTACATGTTTCCACTCTTGTTCAAGTTCTGATTTTGTAGACAACATGTTTTGAGATCTTTGAAGTTCTAAGTTTGGAAATTACCATAAGAAGCATAAACCTTGTCTTCAATTCTACATCCACACTTGATTTTTAAAAGTATTCTTAAAACTTTGGACTAGGATTTCCATTTGCATTAAACATTTTAGGATACCAACAAGAACCAAGCCCCAAAACAAGATCAAACCGAAAACAGTGAAGTAAGAAAAGGGTTGTCTAGCACATACAGTGCATTACACTTCATCAGTTTACAACTCCTAGATTGATAACTTATGTAGAAATTTAGGACACACTAAATTGACTAAACAACACTCATCTCAACCCACTTGTGTTAGAACCTCTCATGCACCTTCCTTGACTCATTGCAACTATCACACTCTTTCTACCAACTAAGTTATCTTACTTGCCTCTGTGCAAAATCGTCGTCAAGGCATTACCATATGACCCATTGCTGGGACTCCTACACCAAACGGTTTGAGGTCTAATTGGGACTTCTTACCGGGGATATCCCCTTGACATGTTGGAGGGTCCAGCATAGTCAACTTTTCCAGTGCTAGAAGGAGGGCCAGATGACAAGTTATGTCCTCTCATCCAGTTTTGAACCTTTACATATCTTTCATGGATTCTTGCACTCTTCTTGCTCCGCAATGTTTTTCAAATCATGAAGATGTCACCATCACGAGGGACGTTTTCGATCTCTTGTCCACTTACACATATGTTATGAAACCAAGTCAAGAAAAGATAGAAAAGATATATTAACACCTTAGAATTCAGCCTCTTCGAGGGGGCAACCTCCTTTAGATTACATAAATGAAAAATTCTTGGATGATGCAAATTAAAAGACCTAATTTCTATATATAGGAGTCTAAGGGGTCATAATATAATCAAAGCCGACATAACAATAATATGTAAGGGCACAATAATAACAATAGTGGTCTTCTATGGGGCACAATAGTGACAATATGGGCACTACATGGGTGCATCAATATAATAAGGGGGTTGTACTAATAATAATAAGGGGTTACACTAGTAGTATAGGGACCTAACATGCCCCTCTCCTTCAAAAAGCGTTGTCCTCAACACTTGAGTAGTTCTTGATGCTTTTGTATAATATTCTTGTCCTCCCATGTGGAATCTTTAGCAGGTAAGTTCTTCCACTTGATGAGATACTCTGAAATTGATCGATTTCGTAGCTATCGGTTTCTTGTTTCTGTGACTGCTCCAGGTTCCAATATGATTTTTCCTTCCTCTTCAATTTCTGGCAATATTGTTTGAATTGGGATCTTTTACAACTTTTGAATAAGTGGCCATAATTATTTGTCCTTCTTCCATTCATCCCTTGCTTCATTTATCCAATCTGGTTGGATAATATTAATAGTACAAAACAATGCTTCCACATCCTCATCCTTGAAGAGTCTTCCCATTCGATAAGGTCGCCATTTTTAAGTGCATGTAGTATTGCCAACATTTCCTTCTCATAAATACCTTGCTTGAGATGTAGTAGTAAAAATACCCAGTCACCCACATCAAAACATTTTTCACTACGATGTTGATCTACGTGTTATTTCGTTTGATTTTTCATCGAAGTGGCGTTATCCTTTAAAATTTGGAGAACTTGTTGTTGATGCTCAATGTGATCTTTCACTACTTGAACCTTTTTCTTCTTGATATGTCCTTCTATCTCCAAAGTTTGAGTAGTGGTAATTTCTTCCAATCCTTTACAAGATATGGTCGGATTCATTTCTTGATGCTCGATGTGATCTTTCACTCTTGAACATTTTTCTTCTTGATATGTCCTTCTATCTTGATAGTTTGAGGAGTGGTAATTTCGACCAATGAATTACAAGATATGGTTGGATTTATTTCTTCTTTCTCGATGTGATCTTTCACTTCTTGCACCTTTTTCTTCTTGATATGTCCTTCTATCTTGAGAGTTTGAGGAGTGGTAATTCTTGCCAATGCTTTACAAGATATGGTCTGATTCATTTCTTCTTTCTCTGGGGTGGGGTCCTGGCATATATCCTCTTCTTTTGATGTTTCTTGATCCTTTTCTTCCTCCTCTTCATATTCTATGTAAAATAATTTCTTCTCAGCACACTTATGACCTTTAGTGCATTTGCTATCACAATTGTAACAAAGCCCTTTTTCTCTTTTTTCTTCCAATTGTTGTGGTGTAACCCTTGTAGGTTGTGGAAGGCTAGGAGAAACAACACTTCCATATTTATAGGTGTGAGGGGTATGCATCCTGGTTTTCATAATTTTTCTTTTCACTATGTCGCAAAGCCCTTTTACTCTTTCCAATTGTTGTGGTGTTGTTCTAAAGAAGTTGTTGCTCTTTGTATTCTCATAATGTGCTATCATTTCCTCCATGAAAATTGACCATGTAACAAGTTGTTTACAAGAACAAAGCCCTTCATACCATAAAAATTGATCTGGTTCTAAATATGAAGATGCAATACATACCTTTTGTAACAGTGGTACACCATGTAGATCAAAATATTGCTCCATCTGAAGTATCCAATTTACTGGATCCTTGCCATCAAAATTCCTCATCTTGCTTTTTTCTTGATTTTAGGAGCTCGATCTTGAAACGAATGTAACTCTGTACTTTCATATTTTTAAGTTCTGAAATTGTGATCTGTAGTAGCCCTTTGTGTCCTCTTTCCAATGCCACCAGTCTGATCCAAATTGGATTCTCAAAGAAAGAGTTATGCACAATCTCCGAAGATGACTTGATTATAGACCTTTCCAGAAGAGCGAACTTGTATGAAATTCCACGAGTCACTGTTTTGACTTTTGGCTCTAAAAAATATATACAACAAACTATAGTCTATCCTATTTCTGTGCCTTCTTACGAAATTTCAATATGATGCTCAGAGAGAAAGTTATGACGATTTTCCCCAGGTCACCTATTTGGAATGTAATTCAAGAGTTTGTGAAAAGACCAACTTCCTCAGATCATATCTCCACAAATATAGCGTGAAAATCTCCGTAATTTGGACCCAAGGTTCAGCACAATTTCTTCTCAAATGGGTTTTCTTTTAGATTTTGAAGCGTTGCAGAAAAAAAGTTATAGCGAAAATTCCACGATGACCTATTTGGAGTAGCGAAACCCTAGAATCCAAAGCTCTGATACCAAATGTTATGAAACCAACTCAAGAAAAGGTAGAAAAGATAGATAAATGCCTTAGAATTCAGCCTCTTCAAGGGGGAAACCTCCTTTACATTACATAAATGAACAATTCTTGGGTGATACAAATGAAAATACCTCCTTTCTATATATAGGAGTCTAAGGGGTCATAATATAATCAGAGTTGACATAACAATAATAATGTAAGGGCACAATAATAACAATAGTGGGCTTCTATGGGGCACAATAGTGACAATATGGGCACTACATGGGTACATCAATATAATAAGGGGGTTGTACTAATAACAATAAGGGGTTACACTGGTAGTATAGGGGCCTAACAACATATGATGGTGAAGGTGAAGTGGCCTAGCCTGAGTACTTACATGACTTTCTTTCCAAGCTTCATGAGGAAGATGGGTGTTCTGACAAACATTCCAACTTGCTGCTTGTATAAACACTTCACAAATCTCCACTTCGATGGTTGTGCAGCCTACCGGCTGATAACATGCACTCACTTGAGCACTTATGTGATCTCATTGAAGAAACTTTCTATCATTTTGGTCCAGACCATCTTGACTGAAAACTACTACAGCAACAGAAGGCTCCACATGAATCAATTATGGGTTTTTGGTAGCGCTTCCGTGACTTGCAGTTTCAAGCTCCAAGGAGCGAGATGAAATTTTCGTATCTTTAGGACCAGTTCGAGTATTGCCTTAGGAAATCTTCCCATCCCAAGAAGAAGCTTGAAATCAAGCCTCGCTCAACATTATTCAGTAATGGAGTTGCACAATCTCACGTGGATGCGACCACTGTCTTGACTGACTGTCCGTCATCCACTCATTCAACAACTCCACCATTTCCGAGTGATGTTGAGGATCATGCTCACTCACTTGTTTAGCTTTCACATCCTCCCAACGTCACTTCACTCAATTTCACACAATGTTGGTTGTGAGTCCCTTGAGTTCCCATATGCATTATACTCCACAACCTCCGTCTTCACACTCAGATGTTCCTCTGGATGATACTGTCTTGTGTTCTTCCATTCCGAACCCTTCACTTGTTGTGAACGAGGAACAAGCCACTAACAGTGTTAGTGTTGCACAACCAACATGGATTGTCATTCATGAAGAGTATGAGTGGGAGATTGAGCATCAACACTGAGCGAAGGGTGAGTCCCTTCTATATGATCCCTCTCCATTCTTTCCTAACATATTTGGTGAACATGTCATCCATGATTTTGTATGTGTGTCTTCATCCACAGATGCACCCATTATTGAACACTCACAGGACTCACTAGATGTTGGGTCATTATTCGACAATGGAGAGGATAAGTTATTCATTGAAAATCCACTTGATCTTTCATCTGTCTTTTCTAAAAGCATAGAGGATGAGTTTGTTCGCTTTTCATCTACCCCTATGTTTGATTCATCTGATCATGAGGATGCTATTGAAATCATTGATTTTTCTGATCATGGTGGTCGTGATCCATTTACTCCCATATTTGATCATGATCGTGACTCTATCACAATTGATCTTTTGAAGCCATCAGTTTATGATGATCTACCTGATGATGAAGTTGAAATGCCCAAGACTGTCGAGGCACTTCAGCCTGAGCTGATGGTTATGTCAGGACCTCGCTCTCTTGGTCTTAGTCTCATTTTCGATCATGAAACTATTCAATCACCAGGGCTCCTCGTCACTCATCTGTATGCATTGAAGATAAATCTCACACATAGATCATACTTCCTCCACTCGAACTACATGATCCCATCTCTCATGCATTGCATAAATCTTACATTGCAAGAACTTGTTCGTGGTACAAGTTATCTTTGCTTCTTTTGTTTGCTTGCATGTCATAGTTAAGAGTGTTCGTATTCTTCAAAGTTGCACGCATTATCACACAACACCATGATAAGTCCACGGATTGCTTATCATGTGATTGCACTCACTTATGTCATGTGGACACTTTGAAACACTAAGTGTGGTTGTCTTCATTGTTATATCTTTCTTGCTTGCTAGTTCACACAACTAGGTCGCTCGCAGACCAAGCCTTCACCAACATGGGCATGGATGCATTGTAAATATCACTTCACATGATTGGGCCCATGCACCATCAGTGTAGGAGTAGGTGTAGTGTTTTCTCTTAGTTGTTTTCTTGCATGCTCGTTTGCTTAGTCGCTTTGTTTGTTTGTTTATTTGCTTGCTTGTTTTCTTACTTTCTTTTCTTTCAATTTTGCTTTTGCTCTTGCTTTGCTTTGTTTTTTGTCAGTTCACTTGTTTCATTCGTAGGTTAGCTTCACATGAAACCATGTATGACTCTTGAAACGAGCTGGGTAAAGTACAAGAGAGCTTGTACAGCTATCCCAAATTAGTTATATGTCAACTTGCCTCTGTATGAAGAAATTGTTACTTTTAGTCCATGATATGTTGAAGGAAAATATGTATTATTCAAAGAGAACCTTGGTGAAAACACAACGCTTGCATGCTAACTACTGTCACCTTCTCTAATTGGTCGTTTTTGCGTTAACCGTTGTCATCTCAGTCAAGTAGAGTAAGGTGATGGGGGAATCCTTAACAGACACGTTAGAGGTATAATAAACTACTTCTCTGCTGGAACAACCTCTTCTACTCTTAATAAGTTAGGATCCATCTTCTGCCTCTGAAATGAATAAGTGCTATGCATAGTTACAAAAATGAAAAAAGTGAAAAAATTTTGAAAAAATGAAAAATGAATAAGGCGAAAGAAGAGAAAGGCTTCCTGCGCAGAGAGGTGATGCAAGTAACTTTGTTGGGGTACTAACCAGGCTCACTGGTAGCTGAGCCATGCTTGTGTTCCTATGTGACTCCATCAGGGTGTTGTCCAGACCTACTGGCAGTAGAGCAACACTAGAGATGAAACTAAGACTCTAATGACTATAATGCTTATGCATCAATATACCCCTCAACCCCAATTGAAACAACTGTGTTTCCTTGGCTTGGAATGTGTGTCAATCGACCAAGAGCTTGGTAGATACTACATCTTACAGCCAAGCTAGTGTGAAACCAAGATGAGCTGAGAACTGAAAAATACTTACAGAGGTGTTAGACTTGCTTTTCACGAACAAGGTGCATTCAGAGAGATAGAGTTCTACCAGTGTGTCACCAAGTGTTGTAGCGGCTACAACCTCCCTCCAAAATTTTTCCTTAGCTTTGTTTTGGAGCCTCCCTACCAACTTCTTGTGTCTTTCTTCGTCAAGTTCACAAACTTCAGTGTTTTTCTTGCACAAAGGAACCCTATTGATCATAGCTTGATGCACTCCCCTCATAGGCTGATCACCCGAAATTGATCCAGTTGTAGGCTAAGGAGCTTCCCCAAGAAATTGTGCATTTATAGAGGGAAACCAACCTTCACTCCTGAAATTGTGCAATCCTGTTTGGTAGCTTGTTGGGCTCCAGAACTACGCAGTTCTGCCGGCCAACACTCACAATGAAAATTGCGCAATTTTCCCCAGCAGGGCTTCTCAGGCCAGAATTTGTGCAAATACGGGCAGCAGTTAGCTACTCTACCCAGAAATTGCTCAAATGTCCTAGGCCACTAGCCCAGCTCCCAGCCAGAAATGCGCCATAGAAAATCTGATGTAGGTTAACCCGATAATGCAATATAAATGAAAGAAGAATACTATAAACTACTGCTACTATCAATTTGTGAAAGCTTAAAGATCGAGCTAAATAATATAACCATAAGAAGAAGAATCAATCACAGAATACACATGAAAATACTTTGGGGAAAGCCTTAGCTAAAAACCCCACTATATGTATTATCATACAAGGTGGAAATACATAGGAATTATACAAAGCCTTAGCTCTCACAACTAGCCAGCTCTCAGTACAATCCTCACAGATGCTCATAGGCAATATTGGCTTCTCTCAAGCCTTCTCTCTACCCTCCAAGCTCCTATTTCCTTGCACTGTTCCTTTGGGATGATTCACCTTCAACCAAGTGAAACACTGATCTCACACACTGTCAGAACTGCACAATCTTCAAGGAATGATTCCTTGACTGCATGCATGAGTTTTCTTTATAGGAAAACACATGCAAGTGATAGTACATTTTCCTTGACTTTAATCTCAACTGGGTATTTCTTAGGATAGACATGCATGAGTTTCTGATGAGGGAATCTTCAGTTAACTAGAGTAGCACTAGTTGAGTGCATGCATGCATCAACTAACTGTTAACTCTCTATTAGTTCCTCAAACATTTTGGAACTAATTTAACTGGACTTAACTCAGTAAACTGAGTTAACTAATCACAACTCAAATATAACTCAATCTTATCTCCTTAATTTAAGGGATAGCTCTTCCATGACTTCAGAAAGACTTCTAACTTTAATTTCTCCAACTAATTAAGTCAAAATAACTTAATTAATTATTTCCAAGTAGCTGTTAAGACTAAATTCGATTTTAATTCACAATTTAATTCAAGGACAAATTAAATTGGAATATTCTTGTTGTCATATTTCAACACTCCCTCTCAATAATAAAGGGATTATCTACCACCCCGATCCCATCTCTATGGAACTGAATTTACACTTTGACAATGCCTTTCTCAAAATGTCAACATCATGCTCCTCTGTCAAAATATATTGTAAGAACATGATCCTCCTTGCTACATAGTCTTTGAGATGATGATACCGGATGTTGATGTGCTTGGATTATCATGAAATACTAGATTCTCAGAGAGTTTGATACAACTTTGATTATCACAATAGATCATAGTTGGATCCATCCTCTGATCAAACAAACCAACTAGGATTTTCCACATCTAGATGGCCTCACATGTTGCCTGACTTGCAGCCATGTATTCTGCCTCTACCGAGCTGAGTCCAACTGACCCCTATTTCCTGCTGTACCAAGAAACCACCGCTAACCCAAAGTTGAAAATACCTCTTGATGTGCTCTTCTAATCTAATGGACTTCTTGCCCAATATGCATTAGTGAAGCCCTATAGCTTCATTCCCTCTATTTGTATGTACCATAATCCATACTGAGATGTGCCTCTAAAGTATCTCAATACATGCTTTTCTACCTTCCAAAACATCTTGGTAGGATGAACCATCGCTTGACTCAGCTCGTTCACGCATATCACAAATCTGGTCATGTGTTCACTAAGTACATCAGTGAACCCACAATCTGCCTGTACACAGTAGCCTCTACCACTTCTCTTGAAGTAGCAACCTTCATCCTCAAGTTACCTGCTAGAGGATTCTACATGGGCTTGCACTTCTCCATGTGAAATCTCCTGAGTATCTCGTTGGCATACTTTCCTTAAGACACAAACAACTCCCCATCCTTCTACCACACTTCCATGCCAAGGAAGTAATGCATGAGACCCGTGTCTTTCATCTCAAACTCTCTTGCAAGGTCCTCCTTGCAAGACACGATCAACTAATCATCACCAGTCAATATGAGATCATCAACATAAAGTACTATAATCAACATCTTACCTTTCCCCACGATGTGGTACAGGTTCGCATCTATTTCACTCTTTATGAAGCCCAACCTGGTGAAGTAGTTGTCTATCCTGGTGTAGCAAGCACAAGGTGCTTGCTTCAACCCGTACAATGCTCTCTTGAGTTGGCACACATGTGACTCACAATCGAAGGTCTCAAAACCTTCTGGCTGATCTATGTACACCTCTTCCTCAATCTCACCATTGAGGAATGCATTCTTCACATCCATCTGATGGATCTTCCAAACCATCTGCGTTGATAGTGCCAACATAGATCTGATAGATGAGTACCCTGCAATAGGAGCAAAAGTCTCATCATAGTCAATCCCCTCGACCTGTGAAAAGCCACGGGAAACAAATCTTGCCTTATGTTTCTCCACACTACCATCAATGGCTTTCTTTACCTTGTAAAGCCAACAGAAACTCACAACTAATTTGTTCTCCATTCTCGGAACCACGTCACAAACACTATTATGAACTATGGAGTCATACTCCTCCACCATAGCATCAACCCAAATCGGTTGTTGCACTGCTTCCTCAAAGGAAGATGGCTCAGTCTCAACACATTCCCCAGCAAGGGCTATGTATCCAGTGTACCTCTCAGGTGACATCCTCTGTCTGCATTGAGAAGATGGTTCTCCCACATTCTCTCTCACATCCTCCAACAATATGTCAGCTTCTCTTGTGCGCTTCCATCTAGCTCTGGAAGACTCTACTTGAGTGGATGTCTCCACTCCTAGAACCTTTGCATGTGGCTGCTCTACATCAGTCTGAGGCTCCTCCACCTTAAGAACCAATAGTTCCTCCACAACCTGTAGTTGGAGCTCCCTCTCAAGGGAAACGCGCATGCCCTTCTACTCATCAAAATTGAGATCTTTGTGAACCATTGTCCTTTGAATGGTAGGCAAGTACACCTGATAGTTGTGATGTGTATCAGTGTACCTCACAAGTATCACCAACTCTGTTATCAAGTAAAGCTTCTTCCATGCATCCTTTGTCCCACGGCAATATACCAATGAACCAAAGATCCTGAAGTGACCCACATCTGGTCTCTTACCAGAGAAAGCTTCCTCTGGTGTCTTCATCCCAAGTATGTGATGCAGGATTCTATTCTGCAAATAGACCATTGTGTTGCATGCCTTAGCCCACAAGTGAGGTGGTAGGCCTTGGTCATGCAGCATTGCCCATGTTGCCCCTACAATAGTTTTGTTCTTCCTCTCAGCCACCCCAGTCTGTTGTGGGTTATGAGGTGTCGTCAACTCTCATTTAATTCCTTCCATTGAACAGAAGTCCTTAAACTCTTGAGAGACATATTCTCCGCCATTGTCACTTCTCAGGGCCTTGGTCTTCTTCCGTTACTCTTTCTCAACCAAAGCTTTGAACTCACAAAACTTTGTGAAGGTTTGGTCCTTCTTCTGTATGAAATAAATGCATCATTTACGAGAATAATCATCAATGAAAATCACATAATACCTTTTCTTTGTTGTGGATGTCATCAAGAATGGTCCACACACATCAGTATGAACTCACTCTAAGATAGCCTCTGCTCAACTATCTCGTTCATGAAAGGAAGACTTGGTGTACTTTCCCAAGGTACAACCTTTGCATGTGTCAACTTGCTCAAGTTTACCTTTGGGAATACCTGTAGATATCTGTTGCATTATCTTCAAAGCCCCGTGATGCAAATGGCCCAACTGCCTGTGCCACAACTCGCCAATGTCTTGTCTTTGCACCAATTCTACTTTTGTACTCAATGCTGCACAATCATCTACCTCTAGTTTTAGATATTCTTCACCCGAATCCCTATCCTCTTGGTCTGACCCATGGCTATGTGTCTTAGGAACACATTTCCTTTACTGAAGACAACATCGTAGCCTTTGTCATCCAACATCACAACTGACACCAAATTCTTCTTCATTTCAGGCACATACTTCACATTCATCAAGGTGATAGGAGCTCCATGCTCCCTCTGAAAAGCAACCGTGCCCACTCCTAAAACACTATACCTTTGATCGTCACCCATCACTATGCATATCTTGAGGTCTTTCTCCTCCAAGGCACTGAATAAATTTTTATCGCCGGTCATGTGGAATGAGGCTCCACTGTCAAGATACTAGACACAACCCATCATCGACGACACCATGCATGCGATGGCGGTAAAGTCCATTTCGAACTGAGAGGCTAATGCCTCATCTTCCGATCCTTTCGAGGATCCCTCCTTGGACTTCTTCGATGGGAAATTAGTTGCATAATGTCCCATCTCATGACAATTAAAGCATATCACTTTAGACATGTCACCTTTTTTCCCAACATGAGAAGAATTCGATTCGGAATGATAACCCTTCCTGTTCCCTTTCCTTGCCTTACCTGCTAATTCTAGCTTTTCTTCATCATCATCCTTGGATGATGAACCATCTTGTGTGCTCCTCCTAATCTCCTCTGCATAAGATCCAACCACAGTCGTTCCTAATCCAGCAGTTTCTCCCTTCCATTCACAGAGTCTTGGTAGCTATTCCAACTCTTTGGAAGGCCAAGGAGAGCGAGGCTCACCATATCTTCATCGGTAGTAGTTATTCCCACACTGCCAAGCTCATCTCTGCAGGTGGTGAGCTTGTTCAGATATGTGGAAATAGTATCACCCTTCTCCATCTTGATTCTTTGAAGCTTATCCTTGAGCGCCAATTTCCTCTAGTCGCTATTTTTCTAGTACAGGTCCTTCAATGTCTTCCATATTGAAAATGGAGTATCCTTCCCATGGAGACTTGAGACAATATGGTCTCTAAATCCCTCAAGGATGATCTGTCTCAACTTCGCCACACACTTCTTCCACTTAGCCAAATCTTGTGCATTAATTAAAGCTGGCTTTGGGATTTATTGATCAATGAATTCCTTCAAGCCATTGTCTTCTAATACAACCTCCATTCTATCTTTCCACGCCATGTAATTCGAACTACCTTCCAAGGCATACTTGAGTCTCAAGCCATAGAACACCATTGGCCAACCTTGAAGTATGATATGAATTCAATTTGCACCTACAACCCCGAACTTCAAACTTCGAATTCTCTTCTCAGTATATTGTTCACAGCTCCGATACCATGTAGAAAAATTTCTACAAATCCAGCTCTGATACCATGTAGAAAATCTGATGTAGGTTAACCTGATAATGCAACATAAATCAAAGTAGAATACTATAACCTACTTCTACTATCAATTTGTGGAATATTAAAGATCAAGCTGAAAAATATAACAAGAAGAAGAAGAATCAATTGCACAATATACATGAAAATGCTTTGGGGAAATCCTCAGCTAAAAACCCCACTATCTGTATTATCATACAAGGTGGAAATACATATGAATTATACAAATCCTTAGCTCTCACAGCTAGCCAGCTCTCAGTACAATCCTCACAGATGCTCACAGGCAATCTTGGCTTCTCCCAAGCCTTCCTCTCTTCCCTCCAAGCTCCTATTTCCTTGCACTATTCTTCTGGGATGATTCACCTTCAACCAAGTGGAACACTGATCTCACACACTTTCAGAACTGCACAATCCTCAAGGAATGATTCTTTGATTTCATGCATGAGTTTTCTTTATAAGAAAACACATGTAACTGATAGTACAATGTCCTTGACTTTAATCTCAATTGGGTCTTTCTCAGAATATACATGCATGAGTTTTTGATGAGGGAATCTTCAATTAACTGGAGTAGCACTAGTTGAGTGCATGCATGCATCAACTGACTATTAAC
>APFE031256908.1:0-13290 GCA_000404065.3 Pinus taeda | reverse complement strand
GTGATTATGGTTTGTGCTACCAAGGAAGACCAGGATTGGACAAAGTGTTGGATATCCGTGGCTTTGTTGATGCAGACTGGGCTGGAGATTTGGATCAGAGAAGATCTACAAGTGAGTATTTTTTTAACCTATTTGGAGGTGCAGTCAGTTGGATGAGTAAGAAACAATCTGTAGTGGCACTATCAACTACAGAGGCAAAATACATGGCAGCCACTCATGCAAGCAAGGAAGCAGTTTGGGTGCAGAGATTGTGTTCAAGTATGGGGTTAGTACAGGGAGCTATAAGGATAGATAGACTGTGATAGCCAAAGTGCAATTTTCTTGGCAAAGAACCCTGCTTATCGTTCAAAGACAAAGCACATTGATGTTCAGTATCACTTTGTGAGGGATATGATAGAAGACAAAAAGGTGTTGCTGGTAAATGTGGACACTTTGAAGAATACTGTAGATGCATTGACAAAATCTGTGAGCTCTGAGAAGCTCTCTTGGTTTAGAGAAACAATGGGTGTTTCAGGGCTGGAAAAATGACTAAGCTCTCCTGTGGCCCCCTGTGGAAAGAAAACAACAAGTGGGAGATTGTTGGGCTGTCTTATATTCTTTCCACGACTAACCTACATAGTGAACTGGGGGGTTAGAGGCGGGGCGAAGCCCGCCCTTCATTTCACCGATTGCACAATGGGGGGGTCACAGGGGGGGCGGAAGCCCCCCCTATTCAGGGGGTTTGAGGGGGGTGGGTAGCCCCCCTCTACGGGGTCTGGGGCAGTGCCTTGGGAAAAATTATTTTTGGGCCCTATATTAGGTTGGGCGAACCTACCTATGGTTTTCAGTCCATGGTTTTGGACGCGATGGTTTTCGGTCCATGGTATTCGATGCTTTGGCATGTATAAATATGTATTGTAACATTGAAAAGAAAATAATGAAAAATCAAGCTGGTAGTCCCAATTTTCGGATCTAGGGGAAAATCTTTGTGCATATGTGTCTTATGTGTTATGCTCTCGCATTGTTTATTTTCTTTGTTTTAGAATTCATATACAGGTAATTTCTGTACAGGGTTAAAACCTACACTTCTTTACAGGATGCATTGATGTTCCTTTATGCTATTTTAAATGCAATTCTAATCACATCACCAAAGGAAAAGATCTTGGTTAAATATGGGATTTGAGTCAACTAGGATCAAGTTTGGTATCAAAGCAGTCTTTGTGTGGATGTGAATTGCAAGCATGAACAATGGAACGTGCAGTGACAGAGGATGAAAAACCGATGTAAGAGACCATGCTCAAAATTTCCAAAGGGTAGAAATAATGTATGAAACTCTACAAAAAGAGACAGATGAAAAGGAGTGATTGTAGCTTCAGTTGCAAGCCACGGAAGAGGATCTGGAAGAACCGAAGCACAACAAACATAATCTTCAAACGGAGAACGTTGAATTGAAGATGCTTCTACATGAAGAGAAAGAGGAAAAACAAAGTTTTCTACAACAACTGCAAGCTAAGAACGAGACCCTAGAAGAGTTGTAGTGTGACGCATGTGAGCTAAAACGTAATTCTCTAAATTAATGTATGTGTCCTGATGATGATTTCACTATTTTTGAAAATCATACCACGGGATTTGGCTCCAAACTATTGAAGAGAATGGGGTATGAAGGGAAAGGCTTAGGCATTAATGGCCAAGGCATTGTCAACCCCATCAGAGTAGAGGAATGACCCTGTCAGGCAAGACTTGGGTATGTCATAAAGGAAGTTGGGGAGCGCACCGAGACAGCTAGCGAACCACCAATAATAGATGATGAGAAGCCCTCATCAGTTCTTTCCAAATCGATAGAGGAGGTAAACAATGTTGATTTCCTTTCAATTTGATCTTCACATAGTATGATTTCTATTGGAGATGTGGAGATACAATTACAGGGACAAACATGAGGCTCTGTACCAGGATGAGGTACAAGGAGGAAAAAGAACTTGGTGTTAATAACCAAGGCATAACTCAACCATTGGAGGTTGAGCAAAGACCTCAATTTGTAGACTTGGGATACACCAAAGGAGAATTCTCAAAGGTGTTAGAGTCTTCTGAGATATCGTCGAAATTGTCGAGGAAAGAGAATGATGGGAACCCATCCCCATCATCGTAAGGCAGTGCCCATTGCAGGGGAAGAGCTGAGGCAATCTCTCATTGCGATACTTACACCAAAGACGACAAGGAAAGTTATAACCACTCTCGACATTTGAATGTTATTTTCGATTATAATCATGTTGTTAATGATGAGCATAAAACATGGCATCGAAAAACATGTACCTTTTGTGGATTACATAACCATACATTTTCTAAGTGATGGAAAAGAATAGCAGCACAAACAAAGATGAGGCATCAAAGAACCTCTCAACAACAAGAAAAGAAACATGTTAAGTAGGTCTGGAGGAAGAATAGGTATTGCAATCATCGCAACATAGGTGGCATCAAACCAGATGAAATGGTTGTTCGACTTGCGCATGAGCCACAAGGAGGTGACCCCTTCACCTTGATAAGTGAAAAATGGTTTCTAGATATGTTAGCTTGTCATGGTCATGCTTTCGTAAATCTTTTGTTTCATTTTAAAATTTAAAAGTGATGATATGTTTTCCATCACTTGTTAAGCAACAATGATGTCTAGTCTTATGTTGAGTTGCATGATAAACTATGAAAGTGATGTCATGTTTCCATCACTTGTCAAAACGAAAATAGTGTTTGGCATTATCTTTGTAAATCATGTGCTGCAGTGATGATGTGTTTTCCATCACTTGTTGGAGCAACAATGATATGTTGGCATTGTTTTCATAGCTGGGGTATTGTTTGCATTTCAATGTAAACTTGACCATTGAGTATGTGTTATAAACTCGTGGAAAGTGTGGGATGCTTGGGCCATTAGTTGGTCATGTAAGACAAGCATGCAATTTTCAAAACAATGTACTACATGTACTAGAGGTTGCAGATGTTTTCTAATCGCTTAAGGCTCCGAAGAATAAAGGTTAAGAAAATAGAAGCGGGACCTTTTTGAGGATGCTTGTGCTGCAGACAAGGTACAGAGAAGTTGCATATTATTTTTCATGCTTTTGGAGGACCAAAAGCTCCTCAGTGGGAAGGACTGATCCAGGTGGCTCCAAAGACACACAAAGGACAAAGAGGGCTTATGGAAGCTCGAAAATCAAAGTGACTAGAATGATTTCAAACTAGGACCATATCGTAGATCTTATCATCCTAATCCTGGCAGTGGGAATGGTTCATCAATCCGAGCTCGTATGAGGGAGAATGAGCCAGTCAAAGTTTTGGTCAAAGTTGGGCTGTGGGCCAGGTTTAAGTGTCCTGCAAATTGACTGAGTCCCGAGCATGGAATTCGGCTCCCAAAAATAGGTGAAATTGTGGCCTTGTTAAAATGCCTTATATCCCTTATTTTTGAAAAAAATGAAAATGACCATTGATTATAAAAATAAAAAATAAATAGAATATATAAGTGAGGTGGCCGGCCACCACCCTTGCCACCCCAAACCACATTGCATTAAAATTAAAAAAGTTATGGACCAATGGGCCATGATCCCCATTAGCCCTCCCTTAACCACACTGTAGAACAAACTTAATATTGGTTGGCGATCATGACCCTGCCGAACCCCCGGGCGATTGCACACATAAACCGTATAACACATGGGGTGGGTAGGCCACCTCTAGTGGACCCGGCCCACACCCTAAAACCCATATCATGTATGCACAGTTAATGCGGGGTCAACGGGGATTGAACCCATCTGGCCCTCATGGGCCGGCCCCATGAACCAATAAACCAACGTGCCAACAAACTGCGCCTTAAATTAATGCATTACGGAGGGAGATTATGGGGCGGGCCACCCGATGCGGACCTGACCTCCAAAAAAAATAAATATATGTTGTGGTTTTTAAAAATGAATAGTGTAAATATGGAGGGGTCGAGGTTTGACCACCCGACCTCCTCATTAGAATTCAGGGATTTTAACCATTACACCAAACAGTCTGTTTGTGGAAACATGTACCCATGAAAACTTAAATAAACTCATTTTTATTAGTGCACCTAGTAGAGGGAGGACCCAAGAGCGTGCATGCAGATCGAGTTTCTTTAATTAATTTTTAATGCAGGATGGAACCATGAACTTGAGAAGAACACAAGTGGAACCATGATTGGGCGAAATTCTCAAGAGGTTGAAATTTTTGCAATGTCCAAATTGGACATATTTTATGTCGATCTTACACCTCTCAGCAACACGAATAAGATGGCACAGTCAAAATTTCGATCTAAGCAGTACAATTGTAGAGGACTCGAAGGAGGGAATCTTTAAGGAATCTAGGGGAATCTAAAAGATTTCTTGAGCCAGAGATTTCCACTTTCTCAGAATTCAGAAATTTGATAGTCGATTTTGTACTATTCGATGCCACAAATCTGATGATGCATTCAGATTTTCCATTTTCTCATTTCATTTCTTAGCTACTTTTCAAAGTGGAGTGCAGGTGTCAACATTCATGTGCAAGTAGTCAATTCCATGCGATTCGATGCTGTGAGATTGATGGTACGAACAGCTTCAGCAGTTTGACATCCTTTTCTTCAGATGGTCCCAGGATGTGAGGTATTTGTAGTATGTTCATATGCTCGTTTTGCCATGCATTGTGTTGTATAGATCCCTGTTTGATGTTTGATGTGGGATCTTGTTTCTTCCTTGTCTCATGATTCCTGCTTGATGTGATGCATAATCACCTGTGAGATGTACTTGTTCTCATGATTTGTCATGTTTTGTTTGGGATCCCTTTGTTTTTATGTTGATGGGATTCACATGTGTTGCCATGCATGATTGCATTGAAATCTCTTTTATGCCATGTTGGCGGGATGTTCATTATCGTCATGCATGAGTTTGAATCACACTGATAGGAGTCCTTTTTTTACTGAGAATTCCTGTAGTGGAACATCTCTTGGAGCCACTCCTGCATGAGGGAGTTTTCTTTGTATGATAGCGACGTCACCTCTTATGAACATCATCATTATTGTCAACACTTAACGCAACGGCCCAGAGACGTAGTCCCTCCTTGACGAAATCTGTTATCAATGTCTTGTTATTTTATGTTGTTGATGATTGCCATGTTCCTTCTTCCCTACAACATGCATTTATGTTCCTTTATGCTATTTTAAATGAAATTCTAATCACATCAAGAAAGGAAAAGGTATTGGTTAAATCCGGGAGTCGAGTCAACTCGGATCACCTTTATTGATCAAATTATTGATGAATATGCGGGTAATGAAAAATTTTCATTCATGGATGGATTCTCTGGCTACGATCAAATTACTATCCATCCAGAAGACCAGCACAAGACAACCTTTATTTTTCCATAGGGTACATTTGCGTACAAAAAGATGCCTTTTGGCCTCAAAAATGTTGGAGCCACTTTTTAGTGGGCCATCTCTTATGATTTTCACAACATCAAGCACATTATAAAAGCATATCTAGATGATTTAGCTGCTCGTTCTTGAAAGATAATTGATCATCCTAAGCACCTTTAGTTGATCTTTGAGCGATGTCATTTTTATAAAGTTCGATTGAATCTGAATAAGTGTGTTTTCGTGGTTACATCTATTCGGTTGTTAGGATTCATCATGTCAATGGAAGGGATTCGTGTTGATCCCTTCAAGGTTGAGGCAATACTTCAGTTGCCTCCCCTGTCTTCCACACGTCAACTTCAAAGTCTCCAAGGAAAAGAAAATTTCATGAGGAGATTTATAGCCAATTACACTGAGATCACAAAAGTATTATGTGTTTACTTAAGAAAGGGATCCCATTTTTATGGGATGATTTCACACAACAATATTTTGATGCTTTGAAAAAAGCATTAACCTCTGCTCCATTGTTGACTCCACCTAATTATAACAGATATTTCCTCTTGTATCTCGCTGCAATAGAATCAACCATTGGTATAGTTCTGGTTCAGGAAGATGATGCCTTGTGTGAGCATGTAATCTACTATCTAAGTCGAGGCTTGGTAGGCCCTGAACTGTGCTACTCTTCCATTGAGAAATTAGCTTTGGTAGATGTCCATGCTTTCCGGTGGCTTCGGTATTACATTGTACTTTGAGAAATGTTAGTCTTAGCAGTCGTCAATCCATTTCAGTTTGTTCTCAGTAGGCGACTGATTTGGGGCAAATATAATAGATGGATTGTCATTTTACAAGAATTTGATCTCGAATTCATGTCGGCTAAATCTACGAAATATTTAGTATTTGCAGAGTTGATATCAAAGCTGCCTTGTGAGGAAGAAATTATTCATGAGGAAAGTTTTCCTGATGAACTCTTATTTCTTATTTCTTCACAAGATCCTTGGTATGGGGATATCATTATATATCTCCAGACTTCGAAGTTTCCGCCACTTTTTCCAAAGATGAGCATAAAATGTTATGTCACCTCGCTAAGAATTATGTTATTATAGGTGACACATTATATCATCGTGGGATTGATTCAAACCTTAGGCACTATTTAATCTTGGAAGAAGCCGAGATAGTTCTTAATGAATTCCACAGTGGAGCTTGTGGCCTTCATCTATCTAGGCTTGCAACAACCCAAAAAAAATTGCGAGTAGGCTACCTTTGGCCTTCAATCTTCAAATATTGTATTGAAGCGATCAAAAGATGCCATCCTTATCAAATATATACTCAGAAAATGTGTGCACATCCAGCTCTGCTTTTCCCTGTTATCACCATCAGTCCTTTCATGAAGTGGGGCAATGATTTTACTACTTGTAATCTGTCTTCGATAGGAAATCAAAAGTATATTATTGTGGCCATGGACTACTTTATGAAGTGGGTTGAGGCCATGCCTACTTTTAAGAATGATAGTGAAACAACAACCTTTTTCTCTCTTCAATCAAGTTATTTGTTGGTTTGGTATCCCTAAAGAGATTGTCACTAATCATGGAAGTCATTTCCAAAATCAACTGATGTCTAAATTGGTTCTCAAGTTGGTTTTCCGGTAGGAGCATTTATCTCCATATTATCCTTAGGACAACGGGTAGGTTGAAGTCGTGAACAAATCCCTTAAAATCATCCTGCAAAGGACGATTAACAAAGCTAGGTCCAATTGGCACATCATGTTGTATCTGGCACTTTGAGCATACCGAATGTTAGTTAAGATTGCCGCTAGCTTTACTCCTTTTCAACTGGTTTATGGGTTGGAATCTATCTTCCTAGTTGAGTGTGAAATTCCTTCCCTTAAGCTAATTGTTGAACTTGTTCTTGAGACTTCTAGTCTTGAGGAGCACCTCGTTCATTTTGAGCATCTTGATGAGCAATGTCAAGATGCTACCACAATAAACGAAGCCCATAAAAAGAGGGTAAAAACTCAATACGATAAAGTTGACCATCCTAGAAATTTTTCTAAAGGTGACCTTGTCCTGATCTACGATCAAGACAAAGATGCCTTGGGGGTAGGCAAGCTTAAGTCTATGTGGTATGGTCGCTTTATAATCAAGTGATTTTTGAAATAGGGAGATTACTAATTTATTGACTTTGAAGGAAACAAGTTGGTAGAGCCTAGAAATGGGCTCTATCTTAAGAAGTACTTTTCTTAGGCTTCGACCGAGCACTTGTTTGTATATATTGTATGTTCGTACATATCGATCTCTCGGTTTTAGTGATGTCGATATTTTTGATCTGCTTTGGCAGGTATTGATGGACAATTCAATATATTTAGGATTCATCGATGGTGTGAGTAGGCATACCCGGAACCCTTCTTCCACGGCTTGGGTGATTTATTATCCATCTGTCCAGTTGATGTTTTCGAGAGGAGTATGTATCAGTCTTGCGTAGAATAATATTGCCAAATATACTGCCATTATTAATTTTCTATCCAAAGCGATATCTCTTGATATTGATTCATTAGTGGTTTATTTAGACTCACAACTAGTGGTAACTCAGTTGAATAACATTTATCGGGTACGAGATCCCTATTTGTATCACCAATTTCTAAGAGTATGATTATTGCAATGATCATTTGCTTATATCAGATATGTTCACATTCCGCAATAAGAAAATTCCTTAGCTTATTCTATTGCTAATCAAGCATTGGATCGGCATATAAATCATTCATCAAATTAAAAAACATAAAAAATAATTGAAGTAGCATTGTCTATATGATCATCATAAAATAGCATGTATATAGATAGAGAGTTTGTGTCCAAAATAATATACAAAATTGGGACAAAATTCCCTACAAAATTTGGGCTTATGCCCATCATCATGTCTAATAATAAAAAGATTTGATCATCTATCTGGTTGGCTCAGGATGAGCAGCTAGAAAATAAACAACTACATTGGCCACATGCCGGAAGAGTCGCACCCAGTCCTGTGGTACTCTTACCATGGGACACTGCATCTCCTCAGGTAAGTCTTCTATGGCTACCATGGGTACTTCGTGATTCAGTATCACCAAGTTCCTTTGAACTGTATGGAGAAACTCTCTCTGTCTCAGTTGCAACCCCTTCGACATCTCTTATACGATGCCTATGTCGGGGAAATCTGTCAGGTCTCACTGGCCCCACATCTCAAACATGATCAATATATTTGGTAAGTGTCTTGTCTCAAAAAAATATTTTTGGGTTCATTTATATTAAAAATATAAAAAATATTAAGAAATTCAAAAACTAAAAAACTATTACCTATGACACCCCATGCTGTGTCTGGTGGTAATACTAAGTCTGGATCTCCTTGAAAATCCATTCCGACGTAGGAGTAGTCATCAATAGGGATGACCTATTGATCCCACCATGTGAAAAACTTGTCATCAAAAATCATCCTGGGGACATCACCACCCTCTAGGCACTTCATTAGGTTAGCCTGTCTGCCCATCTGCAGATCCCTTTGGTTGCTGATGGTCAAGAGCACTTTGGGTCGAAACGTAGGTACTTTCTCAAAGAAGAACGAGCATAATATTGTGCCATATCCAAAATTCTTTGTCTGACCCTTTTGAGTGGAAGTAAGTTAGTTTTTCATGTTGGTCAGAAGAGGTGTGCACCAATAAAACACATTAGTGAGGCATTCCACTACTAGGCTCATGGATACTCATGAGGCCTAATGTAAAGCAACATAACTGTTTACCCTGGCAATGGTAAACAATATGATCTTCAAGGATAAGCTCTCTATGTGCTTGATTGGAATCTGAATTCCAATGTTTTCAGGATGACCAGGATAGTATATGTGGACGTAGTCTTCAACACTAATACTACCTCTTGTCCTGCCAATAGAATGAACTATCTCTCCCCTTCGAGAAAAACAGTTAATGAAGTAAATTTCTTCAATCTCGATCCTTACAGCCATCTGATCAATCATGAATGCATCATCCTTTGCACTCCAGTAATGAATCAACATCTCAAGAAACCGTGTGTTTGCTTTCATATTTGGCATTTTAAAGAATTTTAGCAAGCCATAACCTCTCAAAGCATCCAAAGCATTTTTATCCTCCATTACTTGGTTATCAATAGCACTATGCTCCCTTTCTCTCTAGGTGATTTTCATCCTGCCCAAAAAAGATGTTTCAAATCATTAGATTTATGTTTTAAATTTTTTACTCGAATAGATGCGGGTTCCCTTTATACACAGTCATGTGTAGGGCCCTCATATATGTGGGTTACCTGTATTCGACCCATGTGTACGCAGAGTTGAAATTTTTAACACATTTTCCTACAGTCAAATTAAAAAAATTAAGGATCACAAATGATTAAAAGCATGATAAAAGGGTTACTTGGAAGTTTTGAAGTGATTTGAACGATTGGATTGGACAGAGGAAGGTTGTTTGAGTTTGTCTCCATAGCTCCTTGCTCAAAACATAAATGACAAAAATGTAAGTCCAAAAGTCCTTATATAGGTTGCAAAATGAAAATTATTTTTTCAAAAGTGGATTTTTATCTTATGAACTTTTTGATCTTTTGGCTTGGAGTGTCAGGAATGGGTTGTCTTTACAGGAAATTTTGGAGACTTCTTCGAGAAAGCATTTGGTCCCATGACCGCAGATCCATCATGGTGGGTATCATTTTTTTATTGGCATATAGGTTAGGGAATACCTCTTTCCACTGCATTTTGCATACTAGCCTCCATAATGCGATATGTTTGCCATATGGTTGACCGAATTGTGTCTTGGTTCACAAACCATTTTCACTTTCCGACTTTAAAATCATGAAGCGATGGTAGAGCCAATATCTACATGGGCATCTTAGTTAGATCCTCACTGACATTTGTTGCCCGTGCTACAATATTGAGTAGGCTCGAGAGTCCTCTTTAGTCCCGCCATGACTTGTGCATTGAAGACTCATTCTCATTCTTTTGTGCTATTTTCTGGCCTTATACCCTAGATGCTCCTTTGTGTTGAGTTGTACTGCTGCATTGCATAATGACTATTTGCACCTTTTGGCCTTGATCTGGCTTCACTTGGACTCGTGTTTAAGCCACTTTTCAGCCATTTTTTCTGCAAAATCAACCTTGCAATCACTTAGCCTATATGACTTGACACACTCTTTTACCTGTAGAAAGAGCATTCCTTTGAGTGTCATTGACCAGTTTCACCACCTTGCATTGAGCATAGGAATGTTCCCCTCCCAAGAACTAGAGCATCTATTTTTTCCACATTCATTCTTTCTAAAGCACTCAAAAGTAAGTCATTCCTCCATTGGGATGGGCTTTAGCTTGACATAAGAGAGCCTTAACCTTGTTATTGAGTCAGTACTCTTCCGATTGGTTACCTCTTCCAATCATATGGAGAGTTTTCTTATGCCTCCTGCATGATGAACTTATAAAAAGTTATCATATGCTGCCATGGAGTCAAAATTGAGTCGTGCCTTTGTTCAAGGGAAGTAAACCTGAGTCGGCCTCTCTGCAGTGTCTCTTGACCTATTTTTCAATCGGCCATCCCTAGTTGTCAGTTTCATGTTTGTTATCACATTAGCTATATTGTTCCTTCATTCATGTCATCTAAGAAGGTCTCGATTGACTTCTTGCTAACAGCTCTTGCTCTTATCAACTACAACAAATTTCTCTAAGGGAAAATCTAGAGCCACACCCTCGCCCTATTTTCATTATTGATAGGTCACCTTGTGATCAACATCGATCAATATCATGGGTATTTGACTGAGTGGTTTCCCTTGTGTTTGACGTCTGATTTCAGTATAACACATTGGGATTCATCTAGTCCCTTGGTTTCCATTTGACCCTATTGGTGGACTCATTTCCTTTGTGTCATCTTTCATTATTGGTTGGTTCAAAGGGTTTCTATCATGCACTAGCCACATTTTATGTATGCCGGAAACGTGCTTCGGTTGGGTTACTACATCTTTGTTCATCTGATTCCTTCCACATTATTGGCCTATGGGTTACACTCAGGCTAGATTGATGAAGGATGCCTTAACACCTTCCTTCTAGCGGATTGTTTCCCATCAACTTCAACTCATTGCTCTGGGAAAGAGATCCAGAGTCCATTTGGTAGTACCTTATGGTTTGCAGTCATCAGTGGTAGATTCCTTCGTTATTGACAGTGGGAAAACATGATTGTCTCCTAATTGATAGATTCTTCCAAGTGTTCGACTACAACTCATTTATTCGCACTTGTTAGATTGTACTAGGTACCTTGACTCTCATCATCATTATCGGTGAGTAGCCTCGCGTTTGTTAATGGTATACATCAATGAACGACAATCAAACGATTTCTCACATGGTCGACTTCAAATAATTTATTCCCATTGTGTATAAATGTACCACAAAAGTCGGTGAAGACCTCGAGTTTGCATCAACATGTCTTGGTTCACTTGTAAGTTGCTCTTGTTTCTGGTAGTTGACACCATCCGCCTTATATATTGTAGTTCATTACAACGATATCTTATATGTTGGCACCTGAGTTGTAATGTAGTACCATTTATTCCATCATTTTGACTTGGTACTATTTGGATTAGTTTCTTGACTTCGATGATTAGCTTCATACTTCAACATCATTGATCATGTCTTTATGTGTGATATTTAGACATGCACTTTCTTGATTATGGTCAAATGATCCATTATGTATTTTCAGTTCCTTTATACTTGTATGCATATTGGATACTCTTTTTTACTTGACATGCAGACATGCTTTACTATTTCTGAGCATGGGTATGTGCACCTTAGATAGAAATTGCTTTCCGATCTCTTTCACTGGCTTGGCAGGCTGAATTCTGGTGAACTCCTCCTCAGTCTTGGAAAGATTCCTTCTATACACTTAACACATTTCAGACATCATGTACTCCTTATGACCTCATATATTAGGGGGCATTTGTTATAGCACCATTTACCACTCTTGGTAGATCTAATGCTCTGCTTATGGCCTAGGGCAACCCTTCCTTCCAGACTTGGTACAAAATCTAAAAAACTGTGTTTTATTCCCTATACGCTACTTTTCCCTGTGATAAAGGCATGTACACTTGGGTCAGCATATACCCAACCCACGTATACATGTAAAAACACTTAAAAAAATTAAAATTCCCTTAATTTCAGGCAGAGTTCAAGGGTTTTACTTGTTACTCACCTCCTATTGCCCATGGTCCAACTGTTTCTCAATTGAAAAAACTAATTTGGAGAAGTATAAATAAACCTCCATAGGAAGCCCTTAAAGAAGGGAAGGCATGAGATATTGATACTATAATGAGATTATCCTTGATCGAGTTTAACAAGATCCCTGTGCCTCCTGCACTCCTCAAATCTTCAGGAAACCCTTATTTCCTTGTTGGAGATATCCTTCATCTTTCTTGAAGATATCCTTGTATTGGTGATGGAGGAAGATTGTTAAGGTGAAGAAAGGACAAATCTGGAGGACAGTTCCACTTGGAGCCAGAGAAGGACTTAGGTTGTATTTCTCCACCTTATTTGTAGCTAACTTCAATAAAGGAATGTTGTTCCATTTCCATTAGTGAATGTGTTTATGCATATATTTATATTGTAATTCTTTTATGAATTTTACATTGATGCGTAGTTTTTCATTCATTTATAAGATTCAAAGTTAATATCATGAACATGCTTTGTGTTTCTACTATTATATGTGTTTCATTTGAATAATTTTTAGGTTTTGAATATATCAAGAGAAGCTGAGAGTTTTCACCCTGTGGGATCTACTTAAATGTAGGACTTCCGACTAAGGACACCCTTATACAGTTCAGTAGAATAATCATTTAAGTTGATTGCTTGAGAATTTCTTGTTGTGGTTTTCCCTCTGCTCTGTTGGGGTTCTCAACCCAAGACCCTAGGGTGGT
>APFE031256897.1:14406-25596 GCA_000404065.3 Pinus taeda | reverse complement strand
ATTATTAGGTCGGCTGGGTTATATTATGACTCCTTAGACTCCTATATATAGAAAGGAGGTTTTGTCATTTGTATCATCGAAGAATTGTTCATTTTTGTAATGTAAAGGAGGTTGCCACCTCGAAGAGGCTGAATTCTAAGGCGTTGACCTATCTTTTCTATCTTTTTCTTGAGCTAGTTACATAAAAATGCTACATGCATGTGTTTCTTGGTATGTGTTGTCATTGGCATGGAGATTTTCCTAGAATGAAAATGGTTTTAGCCTTTGCTTTCCATTTCTTGGATAACCATGGTGTTGTGGGTGCTTACACTTATTTTTTTTGTAATTTGTGCTTACGCTCCTTATGGTCATAGGTTGAGTTACAAGTTCCTAGATCAGTTGGTTGGAAAAAATTCTCTAGAAGTCATGGAGCAACCTGGGTTGAGTTATTAGTCCTTAAGCCTAGGTTGGGACAAATTCTCTAGACCCCTTAGTGGGTTGAGTTACTAGTCCCCAGAGTTGGATTGGAAAAGCGCTATAGATCCCTGGAAGGCTCTAGGTTGATTCATTAGTTCTTGGAGCCATGGTTGCAACCAATGCTTTAGAGCCCTCAATAGCTTGGGTAGAGTCTGATCTAGTTAGTGTTAGTGATGTCCAACCCTGATGTGGAATCACTAGTTGAGAGTTGAGATGGTTTGGCCTCTAGAAGCCCTAGTTTGGTTTTGAATGGTTTATTATATGAGATCCCACATTCATGTTTGGATGATGCCATGGGGTTGGTTGGCTAAAACAAATATTTGGTTCAGCCCAATCTATGGTCAGGTGGTATGTGGAAGTCCCTGACTTGCTTGGCATTTTCATATGTTAATAAGAGGCATTTTCTATTATGATCTATGAGCAT
Source organism: Pinus taeda (assembly GCA_000404065.3). Taxonomy (NCBI): domain Eukaryota; kingdom Viridiplantae; phylum Streptophyta; class Pinopsida; order Pinales; family Pinaceae; genus Pinus; species Pinus taeda. Next base: position 24,716 of record APFE031256897.1, on the reverse strand, counting down.
ATTTATTGATTATTCTGGTGATATTATGGATGAGTTTCCATGGTTTATATGTTGGTTAGTTTATTGTTTCTATGTTGGTTATTCGTATGTTATATGTTGGTTATATGATGCCTATTCTCTATGGCTCTTGACATATTTTATGAATATATGAATGGTTAATGAATGCATGGAATAAAAAATCTTATTGCAGCTATTATGAGAGAGAATTAAACCTTCTTGGTGAGTCCCAAATAATTTTCAGACTCATATATTCATATATGAATTCATGATCTGTAAATTACATGTTCACCATATGTTTGACAAAATTATTTTCATGGTTTGTCCTAGTTTGGTCAAGTCCTTGATCAAATTTTGTATGAGTGGCTTTGTCTTGATGTCACTTATCACTTTGTAAAGTATCACTAAGTTCTTGGTAGTGTTCTAGAGGCTAGCCTGAAATGGTGTCTCATAATCGAGGACCACACCCTCTAAACCAGAGAAATTGGGTTGCAACTCCATGGATACAGTGTTGTGCATGGAGTTGGAGGCTCCCAAAAACATGGAGGCATTGTTGTGGGTGTCGTTGCGGGCCTAATACTCAGAAAAAGAGGTCCAACTTAGGGTTTTGCCACATGGGGTGGTTGTTCATCCTCTGAGTGACTTGTAGCTATCGTGGGATGTGTTGAGTTGTGATTTTTTCGTTATTAATAGTACCACTTCCTTAATTGGATCCAGGAAGTTAGGTCATGTCATAGTAACTCTTCCTCTTGTATTTCTCCTAGGAGGGCAATGAGACTGGGTAAATGTGGAAGGGGTGGTTACATAATGGTCTAAGAGTTCCCAAGTTCAACACTTGGATTGGATGGGCAGACTGTGTTTGTCATGCATGCATCTTGTATATATATTTGTTATGCATGCATTGTTCTGGTCATTTTTTGGGTCTTGTGTCATCATGATGTTATTGCTATGTTATGACACTGATATGTTGGGTGAGATGAAGCAGGAAATGCATATTATTAGAGTGAAGTTGTAGCACTAGGCATCGGTGCAAGAGTTGACTATCATATAGGTTTATATGTTGGGCATGTAGGTATATTGGTTAATTTTTGTTATAAGAATTGTAGTTATATGCATTCCTATAATTCTATTATTGTAGTGGTTACATGCATGATAGATGTTAGTTAATTAGTGCGGTCATATGAAAATGTGTCCGATAGTCATGAATGATAGTAATTTGTTGTTATATGCATTTTGGTTATACACATGGTGATTATGTTAATTGAAACTAAGATCTTGAAGTTATACGTATCATGCTAATCTGGATTGGCATGTGTAGATGCTTATGATTATGATATTCAGTTATTAGCTGATATACTTGTGATCTTATGTGGTACTAATATGGACTAACTTATGAAAATGTGGTAGCCTCCCCTGAGACACATTGAGGTATGCGTTTGATTACGTCATCTATTTGGTTTACTTAACATGGTATGTTTATAGGTTGTCTAAATGTTTGATTAGTTGCATGATAAGAGTATGTGACTATGGGATTGCTTGAAGGAGTGATATTGTTTTGAGACAGTTGTACTATTACAATATGTTGTGAGACAAATAATATGCACCTAAGTGTAAGTGGGTGCTAGTTGTAGTATTATGACTAATGACTATGAGTTGACTGTTGATTAAGACGTGGTTGTTAGTCTTGGTAAAGTTTAATTTCAAATTAGTGGATATGATGTCTTGATCTTTGGAACATATGACTGACATGTGTGAACAATTGCAGGGAAATATACTTAATAATTTCATGACAAGGTAACATTTGATTTATTTATATAACTAACTGGTGGGTGATGTGATAGCACATAATAAGACTCAATTGCAGCAAGGTAAAAGGTAAAAGAAAGGAATTGGTTGAGAATGCCTTTGGATATGTTTGGAAACTGCAATTCCAAATGAATGAGTGCTTTGCATGAATACAAGAAGTATTCTTAACCTTGATTTTATTTGACATTATGTTGATAAATGATATATTCCTGAACATGTATTTGACAAGTATAATAGTTTTATTTTAGTTATGGTTGGATTCATCAAGGAATTAGAGTCCCTTAAGAGATGATATATGAATGTGGTCAGTCACAAGGACACATGCTTGGAACAACAAGGTAAGGTATTCGGTATGTTGTATATTTATTTATACACTAACAGTTATGTGTTTATGGTAGTATGTTGCACGAGAATGCATGGAAAAAGAGGTTGCTATGAAATCTTGAAGAAGGATCAGGTTGATCTTTCCCTTAGGAAGCACTGGAAACCACGGGGTTGATTCTTGTCATTTGTTGCTAGCTTGTAAATTCCTTGTTTTATAATTTGTTTATGCTCGGTTGTAGTTTTTTTTATGTCTAGTGCATGGCCATGCCATGTTGTTGGTGGTGTTGTATTGCGATTGGACTATCATGGTTTACTTCTTATTTGTTTCTTGTTCTTGCCTTTTAATTTTTTAGGGTCTTGGGAATTTGTTGATGAAAGAGGAAGTTAATAGAGCTCTGAGGGAGTTGAATGAAACCCAACAGGTAATGTAATACCCAGATGAAGTCGGTGTAAGTAAAGGGAAACTAAAGGCAGGAATGTGACAGTCAGTTGGATTGGTTGGGTCCATTGGGGTAAATGGATGCTGGAAGGACAATCATGAGAAAGCTAACAAGAAAGGTAAAGTGAATTGATTTGAGGCATTAGATTCCTTGGCTATTTTGGGAACTTTTGTCTTCAATGTTTTCTTATCCTTGGCATTCTGATATCTAGTAGTTGTGTTTTGATTATGGATATGATTATGTCTATATATATATGTGTATGTATGTATGTCTTTGTCTAAAAATATTATAAAGGATCATGCTTGTGGAGGAATGATTGTTTATGTAGGTGAATGACATGAAGAGGTTTGTGGATTTAAGAGGAATCAAGGGGGCCGAGTATCCTTCACATATGTACGAGGTTAGTATCTTATGGATATTATTTGATATTATGTGCTTATACTATGGCTATGTTTATGCTATGGTAGGTAATGTTGAGGGATACATCAGTAGAATGAAAGTAGTGTGATCTGTGGCATGACTAAGACAAGCATGGGTAATGGAAAGACACTAGAAGCAAGGTCACTTGGTAGAGACATTGTGGTCTTTGTATGTGCAATATTAGTGTCGTGTACATATGGTATAGTGTGCATGTGGTATATGTTGTGTTGTGTACATATGATGTTGTGTGCGTGCTCTTCTCTATACATGTTCTACATGTGTTATTGTGTGCACGTGGTGCTATGTACATGTTGTGCAAGTGGTTTTGTGTACATGTGGTAATGTGTACACATTGTGTAGGTGGCACTAAGTAAATGTGATGTGGTGTACATGTTGTGAAGGTGGTGTTGTGTCTTACACTAGGTGTAGGTGTGTGTGTTGTGTTGTATGTCGTGTGTGGGTGTATGTATGTGATGTATAGTATGTGTGTGTGTGTGCATGGCTGAAGAGAAGAATAGGAATTTGGTGCTTTTCAAGTGTGGCAACCGATTTGGTGTGTATGGACAAAGAATATGTGATTAAAGAAAATTACCAATTGAAAGATAAGTATCAATAATTTATTTTAGTTTGAACTATGCATGTGATCTATGAATCTGATTTATGATGGTTACATGTGATATATGATTTTTATTTATGATGGTTTCCTATTGAACTAACTGGGTTTGATTAAAGAGTTAGTTTGATTTACTGTGACACAAGGTAAACATAATTTTAGGTGTAACTTATTGATGGGAAATTGGTGAGGTATGATTTGAATTTATTTGAATATTATTTTGAATCTAATGGCATTTATGTTCTTGGTATAAGAAAGCATGGGAAATGCAAGTTTGGGTGGTTGAAACTGGCTGCAAGTGTTAATAACAACAACAAAATGGAATTCAAACATGCAACAACATGTTGGTAAAGCACTTCAAGAGAAGGGCCATTGTGGGACACTCATACCCAATAGTGTCCATTGATTTCCATGAGCATGCTATGATTGGTATGATGGTTTTAAGGCAGGGATATTCCTTGGTTTTTTACTTCTGATACAAGGAAACCTTTCCAAGGGAGGGATCGCACGAGGGAATGCGTACCAAATAAGGGAATTCCAGCAGAACTTGGAAGGTGTGTGACTGCACGGAAGGGGGTGACCAAACAGGTATTTTTTAAGGATTTGACATTATTCTTAGATATGGTATAGTAGGCGACTATTCTAGTTTGAAAATTCATAAATATAGCATGTAGGTGAGTTTTTAAACAAATTGGAAAATATGTTTTTCAGAAAATGTCCAAAAAATAGCCCATTTTCAAAATTTCACCCCTAGAATTTTCCCTATGACTAGATTGCCTGAGGGACTATGTAGCATATAAGGGAATTCTAGGGAATTTTGGTCATTATCATTGCTAGATGGGATCAAAAGCACATTGGGAGTGTACCTTGGAATAATGAGACAATAACTGTTCACTGAGGGGATAGGTAGTACAAGGATTTTAGTGCTCGTCATTGGATGCAAGTTTGACCTTGGCAATGGATTCTGGACTTCCTGGGAAGGAGGTGAATCCTGTTATTACTTTAAGGGTGGAGGTATGAGCATTAGGATTCCCTTGTCACTAATGTGGGCATTGTATCCTTTTATTTTCTAGTTGAGAAAATGTGTATATGTATATATGTGTATTTTATTGTAAATATTGTATTGAGATATGGTTATAAAGCTCCATAGACAATATGATTATATTTTGGTTGAAGAAAATGTGCATGAGTATATGTGGTTTTATTGTTAATATCATAATGATCTATGTTATAAAGCTCTAGTAAATTCTATGATTGTGATATTTTCAACAATGGTAATTGTAAATACTGCAACGAGCTCTATTATAAAGCTCCCTCGGTAGTATGTTCTTTTTTTCAATGGTTTTGTAGTCATAGATGCAATTTAACACCGAGGATGGTGTTCTTGTAAGGGGGAGGGGTTGTAACTGCCCCCTGTTGATTTTTTGATGTAAAAAAAATAAGACGAGGGTCATGGGACATGTATCCCAAGCTGAAAGGTGGGAAAAACATTCTAGTGGCTATCACTTTTGGTTTATTTATGGCTAAGGAAATTGGCAAATGCATCAATAAAGGTGTCTAGTCAATTTAGTGTCCTAAATTGCTCTACATAAATTATCAATTTGGATATCATAAACAGATGAAGTGTAGTGCAGTATATATGCTTAGTTAACCTTTCTCTTACTTCGTTGTTTTATTGTTCATGTTGTTTTTGGGGGTTTCATTTCTCATGCTTAAGGAGATTAATCTAAGAAAGAAAATTTATGCTTCTAAATGAAATCTCTAAATGTTAATGGACAACTAAATCTAATGACTTAAAATCTAATTTCTAAAGAAGGGAGAAAAGGAAATGAACATTAGATAAAAAAAAATCAAAACTTTGAATAGTTAGATTAATCTAAGCCAACAAAATATCTATGAAATGAAAGCAAAAAATGATAATCTTATTTGAAATGGAAAGAAAATACAAAACATGTAACTAAATGAAGTGTTTTGTCACTCTGCTACACAATTTTGGGAAAACGACCTCCTTGTGATAACATTTTGAGGGATTCAATACTTCATTGTTCTAAAACTGAAAATGAAATTTAAATGAAAGACTAAGACTGAAAGTGAAATTGGAAATAATCTACTATAATAGCTAAATGAAGTGTTTTATCACTCTGCTACACAATTTTAGGAGAACTACTTCCTTGTGATAGCATTTTGAGGGACTCCATACTTCATTGTTCTAAGAAAAAGTAAACATAAAAATGAAAAGAAACACTAATTCATAAATGAAATACTTCACCACTTAGTCTTAAGATGAACCATCAACTGAAAGGGCTTCTGGAAATATTTACTTACAACATGAGTTATTAAACTAACATCAAATCTACTGTGTGCTTTAATGCTCCAAGCACCAATTGAAAAATATGAGAACCACTTTCTTGGACTATTTTGTTAAACATAGATTACACAATTAGATAGATCTACAATCAATCGATTGAACACACTTGCATGAATTAAACTTGTATGAATGGAAAATCTAAACTATTAACTTGAAAACAATCATAAAAATAAAATCACATACTTGAATGAAATCAAAGCAAAACTACAAAATAAAATCTACTCTACCTTACATCCTAATATGTTCCATGACATCTCTACTTCACATCTCCTTCCATGTTGGGAACCTCAAAGCTTTATTCAAATTCTTGAAAATTACAAAGTACAACAAGTTGAGCTAACAAAGTTTACAAAGCTTCCTTTTGACCTAGAAATGTCAACAATCTCATCCCACTTGTTAGGTATAAGCATGTGCACATTATTTTCTAATTTTTAACCACAAATTCACTTAAAAATTCTAAGAATTAATTAAGTTTGGAAAAACATAAATGTGACCCAATAATGATGGAAGTGAGATGAATGTAGTGACATGGTAGTGAAAGTGTAATGGAAGTGAACGACAATTTCAAGACCCAACATACCCCCCAACTGAAGCTATTGCATGTTCTCAAGAAATATATATTACATTAATTCTTTTGATCCTTGAGCTTTGGCTTAAATTTTCATGATATCATTTGATAACTTCATACTTCTACAAAGTGTTTTACTTGAATTGCAACATGGTTGGTTCTTGTGTGACAAGCATGATTTTGTTTGTATCCAATTATCCTTTAAGCACTTTTGAAAATCCATTGTATGCTCATAATAATAATGTAATAGCTAATACATTTTGGAAGTATGTGGGCTTCTGAATATAATATGAACATGGAAATATATGAATATGAATGTATTCCCCCCTCCCCCAACTGATGGTATTGGAAATTTTATGAAATGAGGAAGAGAAATGTTTTTCCAACAATTATCATTCTAGTTTTTTATGGAATTTTATGGGAAAAAGTTAGAAAATGGCGTACCTTAACTTACCCTTTGGAAACGGATGAGTTTTATGTGTGGTGGCTACAAAATTCTGATCATAATCTTCTTCAAGTGGATGGAAAAAAAGAGTCATGGATAAAAGAGTCAAGATGACTTTTTATTGCTTCTACTAAAACTTGTTGAATCTACTCCAAAATGCTAAAAATAATAGCCTTCATGTCTTCAAAACTCATTGGCATAATTCCTACTATGTGAATAGGTGTTCTGATGTCGAGATTGTTGACTTAGTGGGCATTAATGGATGCCACTAGTCAACGCGAGAACTCTCACCATTGATGACAATGAGAGTCAAGATGCCCAAACACATCTTGCTAGGTACAAATAAATTTTTCGATGTCGAGTCACCTAGAAGATCCGATGAATAAGGAATATTAATGTATTCCCATTGTTCATCGAAATGAGGTCTTTCCATTAAGGCATGCAAGCCTCGAGGTGTTTTAGCAAGGAATTTAGACTCAAAGGACTATGGACTCAATAATTTGCAGTGAAGCAAGGTTTATTTGCAAAATGAAAATGATGGGAAAGGGAAAATGAAAATGGAAGATGGCAATAGAAAGCAATAATGACAATGAGAAATAAGTGTGTAATTAGGCCTCTTTCTTTTATTTATGGGTTAGGAGTGGACAAAAAGTAATGGAAAGTGTGTGTTAATGTAAATGGAAAATATGAAAGGAAATGGCGTGAATGGTTTATTATGAAGTAGGGATGTAATGGAGGCAATAGTATCTGAAAGTTTTGCAAGTGCTTGGATCTGATTTTGCATTAGCATGTGTTCATGCATTGATGTTCTTTTCTTTGTTGTTGATCATCCTTTTATGAAACAAATTGGTCTCTAAGAGAGACACTATTCACTTGTAGTCATCTGTCCTTCGTCCTAGAACTTGCATAAAAAAATTAATACTTCTTCTGTAATGGAATGTAAGACTATCAAAAGAGAGAGGTGATCAATCTCTCTAGTTATGATATTTACACACAAAACCAAGAATTCGTACTAATGAAACAAGTTCACAAAGGAAAACCAAAAGAGTTTATACCTGCTTCGGAATTAGTGTCTCAAGTTAATTGTTATATATTTTGAGTAATTTCTTCATTCTTTATTATTTCAAACTTTGATGATGGATTTCTCATTTTGTAGATCTCATTGATATCTTTCCAATGACACTTGAATCATCAAAATCTGATTTCATATGGGAAAGTTAGGCTGATTTGAACAATGAGGATTTTCAGCTGCAAAATTGATGTTTAGCCGCGGAATGGCTTTCTAGCTGCAAAATGCACATAGTTTCTATAGCTAAAAATCTTGAACATAAATTTACCTATGCATTTTTCATCATCAGTCCAAAATTAATCAATACCTTCCAGAAAAGTGAGTAAATAATCTACTCATTTCATTGATTCAATTTTTATTTATTTATTTATTTTTTTTTTTAATACCTGTGAACCTTTTGTTTTGTTTTTCATTTTGCTCCCTAAAGTCAGGAAGATCATTTGGAAACATAGTGATAAAACACACCTCAAAATTCTTGCCCCAATGTTTTCCAAGCTACCCATGTAGTCATTTTTCCCTCTTGACACTTGGAACCTGCAAAAGCGTGAAAGTAGTTATGGAACAGCCGATTAGCTATAGAATGTGGTTGTGTTCCATAGCTAAAAGACAACCAAGACATCGGCTTTCTAATTTAAGTTATCGGAAAAGAGATTTTATGCAGCCAAGTGCCAGGAAGAAAGTCCAAGATAGTAGCTAGTGCACTTGGATGAAATAGAGTGATTGCATTGAGCACCGAGGGTATCCTATTAAGTTGACCACCTGACCTATAGTCCCACCTCTAAGGAAGGCATGCATATATGCTCAAATGGTAGACTAAAAGGCTAAATAAACAGAATGAACTGATGTTGGGAGCAACCTTATTGAGTAGGGCCAAACTCCTCAGGAAACTTACTGGACTGCACTTATTTTCTAAATGGTCATAGAAAACATCAACCCTCACTCCTCAACACTTGGATTGACTCCATACACTAAATAGTGAAACAATCCATACCCATTTGTAAAATGTAACAAAGTGTTTGTATGGATGAAAAAGTGTTTGACAGGTGTGCTAGAGAAGTTCGGTTGAGTCAAAAACGGAGATTGCATCATTAGACTATTTGGCATTGAAGATGGAAGGCATGGTGTAATCAGTTTGAATCGAATTCAACTCTTTAGATTTAACAAAATATCATTCCATATGGATTGAATGCCACATCATGATTGGTTTTCAAATCAAATTTTCCTTCCTCAAGCATGCTGTGTTCAAACAATGCTCTGCTCATTTAACAAAATTTGTTTTCAGCTCATGTAGAATGCCAAATGGGGCTGTAAAGAACCAGAAAATTCTCCCAAACTGTTGTGAAATTCTCCAAACCATTTTTGGGTTATCTAATTGACCCTGTTCTTGAAAAAACCCATGTTTTTCTTTCCTAATTCGTTTTTATTTATCTGGAATTTGTGTTTAAAATTTGACATTTTTTAGTTTTTTGTTTTCTATCAATTACGTCTTCTATAAAAAAAATATCAATTTAGAATTTTCTCCAGCTGCAATCATAGCACAAACAATAGCACTAGTAGATGAACTAGCCAATGGTGTGTTCTTGGTGATATAGCCTCTACAAGTAAGGCTCTAGGTGATCTAAACACTTGCGTTTTTTGGAAATGGCGTATGGATTAGCAAGCACACTGGTGGACTATTTCAGCATATGTTTCAAAGAACATCTCATCAACAGGTCCAAGAAGAGCTATTCCCAGTTGCAATTCTACCTCTAGTTGATCTGTTTCTACCTTAGCCGAAACAAAAGTAATATACTTCCCTTTGGGAGCAACATTATGTGAATAAGAACAACAAAATACATACATGTCAGACTTGCGTCCAAGTTGCTTCTGAGGCAAAGAAATCTGTACTGATTGGGAGTCATTTGTGTTTGGGATGGGGTGGGTCATTACAAAAATTGCACAAGAAACCTCCATAGGCAACACTAAGACGTGCAAATCTCAGAGGAAGTTCACCCAACCCATACAATCAGTATATGTATGGTGACCCTCCTTGAAAACATGCAAGAGATTCTTCATATAGCTTTATTTTTTTTACGGTTTTTTCTCTCTTCATGTGGGTAGTGTTTTATGGATCTTCTCCTCGACTGCAGTGGTGATATGTATTATTCGTTGTTTTATTTATTTTTTTTTTCATGTATTTTTGTTAATAAAATTATATGTTATACTTTCAAAAACAATTAAAAATATACATATATATTTCATTAAACAAAACAATAATTTT
>APFE031256886.1:6928-19100 GCA_000404065.3 Pinus taeda | reverse complement strand
GCTGAATGGTGGTATAAAACTTCCTTCCATACAGCAACAAAAATGACCCCATTTATGGCACTTTATGGGTATCAACCAACATCCATCACATCATATTTAAGAGAAAATTCTAAGGTTCAAGCAGTGGAACATCACATCGAACATCAACAACAAGTCCTCCAACTCTTAAAGGATAACCTCGTGTTGGCACAGAATAGAATGAAACAACCAGCAGATGAACATCGCAGCGAAAGAAGTTTTGATGTAGGTGATTGGGTATTCCTACCACTACAACCATATAAGCAAATGTCCCTCAAGCAAGCTAAGAAGGATAATAAATTATTGCGAAAGTATTATGGTCCGTACAAGGTGTTGCAAAAGATTGGTACTATGGCATACAAATTGGAACTTCCTGTAGCTTCTCGATTGCACCTAGTTTTCCATGTTTCATGTTTAAAGAAGGTTATAGGCGATAACCTCCCAGTTTAAACAATATTTCCAGAACTTGACGAGGAAGGAAAAATTATATTGGAACCAGAAGCAGTCACAGAAACAAGAACTCGACAGCTACGAAATCTATCAATTTCAGAGTATCGTGTCAAGTGGAAGAACTTATCTGCTGAAGATTCCACATGGGAGGATGAGAATTTTATACAGAAGCATCCAGAACTACTCAAGCTTTGAGGACAACACTTTTTGAAGGAGAGGGGCATGTTGGATCCCTATAATACTAGTGATTACCCCATTACTATTGTAGTTGTACCCCTTAATAAGACTGTTGTGCCCCTATTGTGCCCATATTGTTATTACTGTGCCCCATAGAATCCCTCTATTGTTATTTTTGTGGCTTTATATTATTATTGTTACGTTGACTGGGTTATATTGTGACTCCTTAGACTCCTATATATAGAAAGGAGGTTTTGTCATTTGAATCATCCAAGAATTGTTCCTTTATGTAATGTAAAGGAGGTTTCCCCCTCAAAGAGGCTGAATTCTAAGGCGTTGATCTATCTTTTCTATATTTTCTTGAGATGGTTTCATAACATATGAGCTTATCCTTCCTATAAATAAGCCAAGCCCAACGCTTGGATAAGATAAGGAACTCGTTCATAACACTTGGACAAGATAAAGAACCCGGGAATCTCCAGAATCAGGGAATCTGTGGGAATCCAGAGTCTCCAGGTGGGAAACATACAGGTAAGGCATGGATATGTCTACTCATTCACACCACGTCATTCTCCACACCTTGCAGTTTATAGGAACCGGCACCCTACCTTTATTCATATCCCTAGAGTTGGGAATTGACTGTACTTGGTCTATGATCACTCCCCTCAGGGAGTCCCTAAGAATCAAGGGTGAATACCTAGAGTGTGAAAATTTGTTTGTGATCCAGAGATAAGAAGGATGTTTCGTTGATAGGATGGTAGATAAAAAGGTGAGGCGGATAGATAAGAAGATGGATAGATAAGAAGGTTGGGAGAAGATGGTTCTAATAATAAGTAATGGAGATAAGAAGGATGTTTCGTTGATAGGATGGATAGATTCTTAATGCTTAAGAAACAACCATAGATGTATACTTATTTATAGGAGGGCTGTGATTGTATAGATCGAGATAGATCGAGCTACCACTATAGAACAATTCCCCACCCTCTTCAAACCAGGAAGTAAGGCCAACCAAGTAAGGAGTAGGATATGTGTTCTCGAGGCCGAAGGCCAAGGGATCGACAAAGGTTACTAATCAAAATGGCTTAACCAATCTAACTAGTCAAGGTATAGTACCATCCCTTCTTTGTCTTATATCCAATAGGGAGTTATTAACTGATCGAACTAGTTTAACCCACTAACAATGGAGCCTAAAATTGCTAGTGTGATGGAATGAGTGAAAGGACCATGGCATTTCTCAAGTTCCTATCCATATTTAACACCGTGATGCATGAGGGGGAGTTATTTAGTGAGAGAACATGGGAAATGAGATTGAGCCTTAAATACTTCAATCTATCCCTCCTAGAATACTTTAGGAGCGAAGGAAGTGGGACGTAGTGGGAATCAATGAGGGCTTTTCCTGCCATTGAAAAGCCCAAGCTATCATCCTAATGGATGGGAGTCATTATTCCATAGAGAGAGTTGATCAGGCATCCAATATTTTTGAAGTGAGGATTCACACAAAGTGGAGAGAATGTGGGTCTTAGCATATCCTGATAAACCTCCTAGGACACGAACATTATTATAAGGGATCTGTCAGAAAAACTAGCAAATCAATTATAAGTTCTCCACCTTTTCCTTTCGTGACGACTTCTGTTCATCCTTCATCCATCGTGCACTCCCTTCACTCACTACACTATAGGCAGGCACTACTAGTTATTAGTTGTTGCGACCTGGCCCTACTAGATTGGATATTCAGTCTTTTGATCAGTCACACTAGTGGACACACAACAGCATTTGACCATCAATGAACAAGTATTGGGTCATGGGAGACAGACATCATAACTACTTCTTTTTGGCCACCCCTCTCCAATATTGACACGGGGAGGACTAGTGTTTTTTGTTTCGTTATGTTAGACAAAGATGGCATAGAATTCCACCAATCGATAGATGGAGAAAGGATATCTCCATAGAATTCACATATAAATAGCACTTACTACACTTCGTTCTCTCTAATGGGATTTCGTTAAGTCAGTCATAGCATAAACGTTATGCGAGGTAGCTGGAACGTGACGACAAACTCGTGGTGTAACCACCTGAATGATGGAAGTTGCTCAGGAAAACGTTCACATCGTTCGGCCAATTCTGTTATTCTTGGCTCTAACTCCACCTGCATTTCCTCGGAGGGTAAACTGTAAAAAGAAACTAGTCGTTCGGTAAGTCGACGTATTCTCACATTTACTCGCTGACTTTGTGCTCTTCTGTCTTCAGATAGAAGATTAAGACCGTGCCATCGTTCTTCAAGCTCCGCCATTTCTCTTATAATCTCCCCTATTTCAGCTCTTAATTCTATATATCGCCTTACTACGTCCCCTCCTCTTTCTTGTGGTTGTCCTTCCATTTCTAAACTCGCAAAGATTCAACGAATGGTTGCTTTCTTTCTGTGCCGAATTCTGACTAGCCCACTGAAACTATGAAAATCGATGACCGAGGAGTGCCTTTGGCCCTTTGCATACATTAATAGTAGTAGTGGTGGTAATGTATTTAAAACGTGTGCGTGTGTCGGCCAGCTTTCGTCCGTAATTATGTATAATTTGTAAAAAATTATCCATAATTTTGAGAAAACTATTTCAAATGTTTTTAGCCGATACCTTAAGTATGGTAGAAATTAAATATATAGAGAAGAAGGTAAAATTTTCACTATTTAGGAAAGAAATAAACTCAAAAAAAAATTGGTACTCAGAAAAAGTAAGTTGATTTAAATAAGAAGAAATAATAAATAATATGGTTAAATTTAAAATAAATTAATAATGGTTTAATAATATGATTATATCGTGTTTGTTAATTTAGTATATTTGTGGTGGTGAGGAGAAATGATTGGGATTTTTCTCATCCATTCAATTTATAGAAGTGGTAGGGTGAATTTTGATGTAATGGTTATATTCTTGTTGTTGAAAATGAATACTTTGTTGAGGAGAGAACACATATATTCCTTATTTAGAATGTAATGATATTTTCCATATATATATATATATATATATGATTGTGTCAATTGGGTTATAGAGGAAGGTTAGGAAGAACGAATGGAAACTTCCCACCCAAACCAATAGGGTAAGGCGTGTCAGAGAACAAGAGGAAGAGAAAAGGAAGAGGGGGAAGGGAAATGTAGAGAACACTAAAGGAAATAAATGGAGAGAAGAAGTCTCTTAGGCAAAGAGACAAGGATTAGGAATGTAATAGAGAGAAAAAGAGGCAAAGAGACAAATATTAGGAATGTCTAATATGGTGATGGAAGTGATGAAAGACCAACTTCCAATGTGTATAGTCATATTCCATTTGAAGAACTTGAAATAGTAAGTCTTAGGCATGATCTCCTTAGCACCCCACCCACTAGCTTTCCCTCCACCCCACCCATTAGCTTTCCCTCCACCCCACCCATTGTCAATTCTTATAAAAGTACATATGTACGGCGTGGACCAAACTACAATTAACGACTTTTGTTTTCCCATCAAACTGGGGCTAAAAGGATGTTGGAAAACGACAGTGACAACCCTCGAGGGACCAAATACTCTTCCAAAAGGTGTTAAGTAACCTGGAATGCTTATTAGAAATGATTTTCATGGGTAGGCAAAAATGTGGCATGACAAGGGTGAAAACCAACTCAGTGGTCTGTGAGGCAGAAGTGGTTATCTTGGAGAAGCAACAAACAACAACTCAAATGGCATTATGTTCGCGCAAGGTCATAGGAATTCCATATCGATAGATTCCCAAGGGAAAAATGGGATGGGTAAGGGCTAGGATAGACCATGTTTTCAGTTAGAGGGCCTACTTTGGTTGTACAATGAACAAGCCCACACATACTTATCGACCTGGCATTGCATAGCTAGCTAGAATAAGTGGTACTACAGATCTTAAAGAGACAAAATGGGGCCCATAAGAGGAGGAGTGGGCCTCACGAACGAGAAGCAAGGGGTCATCTGTGTGGGCACACACAATGGGTTAATCCTATATAACCAACCGTCCTAGATGGTGTAGTCCAAAAAAGGAGTTTGATTTACCTCTGTAGGTTGTTGAAAAGCATTTCAGATAGGTACAAAATGCAGATCAGAGGGATAAAGGTCTTTCCAACTGTCATAATTGGCGCAAAAAACTTCTAGCAATTGCAAAACTAGAACAGGAGGGCATCTCAAAAGGTCTACCATTGGATTAGTTATACCACACTTATACTTAATCAGTAGATGGAATTTTTGAATATGTGTGGTCCATTTAAGGTGGGAGTTAATGAAAATAAGCAGATGATGGTCTATATGCAAGAGAATTTCCTTGCCTAAGATGTAATGGTGTCATTGGTTCAAAGCCTATGCTAGACTGTAGAATTCCTTTTCATAGGTGCTATAGTTGATCTTTTCCTGAGAGAAAGTATCAGAGCAATGTGCCACTGGATGTCTTCCTTGTTTAAGCATAGCTCCAATTACGTATTGGAAAGTGTAAGTTTCAATATCAAAAGGCTAGTGCAAATCTGGAAGTCGTTGGATAGGTGCGGAATAAAGAGCTTGTTTGAGGCAAGTAAACTAAATCATTGTAATAGAAATCCACACAAACAGGGAGTGATTAGCAACTTGATGCAGAGGTTGAGCTAGCTGAGAAAAGTTATGAATGAACTTACGAAAAATATTGATACCACCCAAGAAGTTATTTTGATCGGCTGCGATGGCTAGGGGATGCTAGCTAGCCAAGTCTTGGTTAAATCAGGGTGGACACCTTCTTGATTAACTATGAATCCCAAATACTACATTGATGTTTGGCCGAAGAATGACTTACGTTGCTTAACCTGCAGTTTATGTTGGTGCAACAGCTCCAAGAATGAATAAACATGTTGAATGTTGTTCTCCCAAGTGTTGTCGAAGACTAGAATTGCATCCAGATAGGTGATAACAAAACTCCTAATATGTGGTATGAAAAAATCATTGATAAGCCGCATAAACGTTGCAGGGGTATTAGTGAGAGCAAATGGCATCACTAGCCGTTCATAGATCCTGAACTTGGTCTTCAAAGTTGTTTTCCAAGTGTGAGAAGCATCCATATGAACTTTATGGTAGACAAAAATCACATCCATCTTGGTAAAGAAGTGAGCCCCATGCAAGTGGTCTATAAGATCCTCTATCCAAGGCAAAGAGTATCGGTTTTTTACAGTGGCTTTGCTGAGGGCCTAGTAGTTAGTCACAAGCCACCATTTATTGATCTACTTCTACTTCTTTAGAATGTTGGAGGCATGAGAGGTACAAAGAGACAACTGTGGCTCGTTATGGCCCAACTACAATAGCTCCTCGAGTTGGTGTTCAATCCCCTTAGCCTCACGAGGAGGAAGGTGATATGAAGGGGCATTGGGTGAAGATGCTCCAAGGATGAGATCAATGGTATGTTCAATGGGACAAGGAGGAGGGAGGCCTATGGGAGGCTCAAGGAAATTAGTGAACTCAAAGAGTAAAGGGGCCATGTCCTATGGAACCGGGTGGGTAGTATTATCAGGTTCGATAAGCCACACCAGACTTAGGGAGATGCATTTGTTAAGAATTACTTGATGAATGGCATCATTTTCTTAAAGGATAGTATGAGTCTTTAGCACAGAAGAGGTGAGGAAGCATGTCTGGCCATCTTACTGAAGGTGACACTCATTAGTGCATGTGTGACAGATATCTTGGCATTGAGTTTGATAGGGAATGCCATGTAGAAGGTCAACACAATCAAGACGAGGCACATCGCAGACCATGGTATCACGAAAGGGACCAATAGTGAAATAGATGACACAATGTTGGGACAACATGATGCAAGGGCCATCCTTATGGACCCATCCCAGTTGATAAGGCATTAGGTGAGGAGTGGTGGGGAGATCAAGGTGCTGCCCCAGGTCTTGAGTGATAAGATTCTACTGAATCCCATTTTCTAGAATCCACATAGCAAGAATGTGTTTCATTTCACAATTGTGAGTAAATAGTGGGGGTCGTGGAGGTCACATCATCATCAATAGTCATGAGGAGCAGGCAAGAGTCGAGGGCTATATTATTATTGAATGAAAATACTTTAAAAGGTGAGGGAGTACTAGTGGAGGCCTTAAGAGTATAAGCAAAGAGTGCTTTAGTAGGATGTTGACTCTTGAGTGGCTAACACTTAACATAAGTGTGAAAATGAGAACGGTGGAAGGTACACCAAGGTCAAGATTTGGGACAGGTGGGTGACATGGCGTTGGAAGAGGAAGAAGGAATAGGGTAGGATTGAGGAGATCAAAGTGGGGGAGACACTTTGCGCTCAACAACAAGAGCCTGTAGAAAGGAATTGTCCAATGTGGTATTGTAAAAGGGCTCAAGTTCTCTTGAAACATAATTAATAGGCCATAATGAAATTTGGGTATAAGTACCCCTTCTAGATCTTAAATGTGGAGGTGGATATGGAGCTTGAAAAAGAGGTCGATGTAATTCTACATTGACTGACCATTTTGTTGTTGAATCTGCAACAATCTAGACATCAAGTTTTGTCGATGCCCCAGTAGATAATAGTGGTTTCGCAAGGCCTGGCGGAAATTGTCTCAGGTATGGAGAGGATGGGAGGCAGAGGTCAAGGAATAAATGAACTGCAAATCCACCACTAAATCAGGCAACTCCAACTCAGCATCTGAACTAGTCTAAGCAATGGCTTCAAGATGAAGGCTAGCAATCTAGAGCTTAGTTTCCTCATCCACGTCTGGAGTTGTCTTGAAGTAGGTAGAGAGACTGGGTATCCTTGAATTAACCATTTTCGCATTCATCTGACCTACAAACTTCAACAACTAGAAATGATTGTCTAGTTGGATGGGATCAGGAGTGTGCCTCTATTGTAGGCACATAAGTTCATTTCACTTTATGGCTAGATCTTGGATTGAACTAGATGACCCATAATTAGAATCCTTAGGGGTCGCTTCTTGTTTGGGAGGCATACTGAAGGTGTAGAGAAACCCTGGGATAAGACTGAAGCATTCAGAGACCTTACTTAGTCAATTGATCGGAGGGTGATTGGTGGGGGCGGGGGGGGGGGGGCACTGGTTGGTTTCTTCTAAGGACAAAAAAAAGTGTTTGACGATGACTTTAGATAGTGTTTGGTTGCCTACAGCTTGGGATAAGGTAGAAAGGGCTTAGCAAGATGCACGATCAGTAATGTACAATCGGGCTAATGGGGGCATTAGAGTGAACTGCCTCCTATAGATTGATATAGATAGGTTTGACTTGCAGAGGTTTTATCCTCGACGGTCCACCCCCTAAAAGAGCGCTTATAAAGTGACTATTTCCTCAAAAGTAAGGCCATTTATCCAAGTCATTATTTATATGTAATTATTCCCATCTCTCATTTCCCATATCTAATCTCCCTACCATACTTGCACGAGAGGGGAGTGCTTGCATGTGACCCTTTGATTCAATTATAGTGGTCATTTCTTCTAGTCATTCTTCAATAGATATCTATACGTCATTATGATTTTCTTATTCTACCATACTTACTAGCAGCATTATAGAAGGTTGAAAGCTATGCATCGTAGTTGTATACTTACATCGATGACCTACCTCTACAAAGTCTTTCAGGCGACACTATTCGAGACACCCAAGTAAGTAAGGTTATCCTAAAGTTACTTATTTAGTGAGGGGCCTTTACACAAAAAGGTTCGAACATAATTCGTGTTCATAATTGTTTAGGCAACTATGATCGATCTAGACACTGGATAGTTTTAGGGATAACCTTCGCTTCACTATGCTAAAGAAATTATATAACTATAGAACGTAGTTGTAAGTCCTTACGTCGATTTGTTTTGTAGTCCTACTCATTATAGTCATCTTGGAACAAATAGCATATTATCGGAATACGTCCTGTCTCAGGCTGGGTGGAAATAGATAAATAGGTCATAAGAAATATGGTCTATAGTGTGCTTCGCCTCCTAACTTACTTTCATTTATGAAAGTAAGGTATAGCCTTCTACGTTCAGTTTTTGGCTGCGTGGCTGCCTGCTTAAGGACCAAGGGATAGCTTAAAGGAACCCGCCCGTGCTTGTCAAGCTTGAATGATGAGCCCGTCAAGCTTAAGAAAAGAGATGTACCCCTGACAACTAGCTATTAACTATAGAAGCACCACCATTCACGAGGACTAGCTATAGAGGAGAATAGTATTCATTCACCGACGATAATAGGAAAGGTATTCATTCATATTCATAATGGAAGGATTATTTATTGAAAGGTATTCCTCTCCCGCTATGATAGAACAACCGACTTCATACTATAAAATTTCATAAACAAATAGTAAACTCCTTTAGAGTCTATTACAGTAGTATTAACAAGTAGAGTCATTTTGATGATGTTAAGTCCTCATTCTTTATGGGTTGGGCTTTGTCCTCACCTTAGGTCCAAATAGGAGAATAGGGTGAGCAACATAATTAAAGAATCGCATGGGTAAAAGTATAGGGCCACACTCTTAGAATCGTGTATAGATAGAGGTAGAGGGCTACACTCGACTAACTATTAGCAATGAACGAAGGGAGGGGCAGTGCACGACTCACGAAAAAATGGGGGAACGAACCGCTTTACCCATACCTTCCTTTATGGGTAGGTTGATCGATCACTGTACTTCCAAAAGCCATCTTTTGGGTTGAGTCTTTCTCTCGAATGCTCTTTTTGGGAGGATTGAAAAAGATTCATGGGATAATGAAACCACATATCTATTTAGGGGTGTGGGTGCTTTGGAGCGATTCCAATCGGGGGAAGATCCCGCTTGTCCCTCTCCCATGTAATCAATCTACCTACACAGAGGTAAGCAGAGTGAATTGGTTGTTTTCAACACATGCCTATGGCATCCTAGGAATTGGTTCCACCCAAACACCCTAGTATTTGCTTCTATCGTAAAATGCAAGAATGGTTGGCACCACAGCATCGTGGCACGTACACAACCCCCCTCAATCTCAATGATTCGGTCAACCCTCCTGACTGGCTGCTTGCTTGCACTAAGAGATGTTGAACACACGAAGCATTTCCGAAGGAATAACACAAAACAAAACCCTGACTTCCTTTCACCACATACTTATCCTCTAAATGCCTAATTCATTCCGTTATGAAAAATGGCATTGTCTCTGCGGTCGCTATAGTAATAGCACATGGATGGTTTGACCAAGGCTATATAGAGATTTTCACTTTCCTCCAGTTTGGGGCCACCACTCACTCTATCGGACGCGGAAACCACCCGACCTTCCTGAAGGGACTATCTATGGAAGAAGGTCTCTGCACGCATGCAATATCCATGATTGCCTTCTACTGGTGTCTTACTCATCGCCGGATGAGCTTAGTATCATAACTACTTCCTTCTTGAGTAGTAGGACATTCACTTTAGTAATAGAAACAGATCCAGCAATTGAACTCGTTACTTTCTGTATGAAGGAAATCACCATCCCAATACTCACTAGAGAAAAAGGTTGATGGTGAATCGTATATAATATCTTGGTAAGTAAGTACTTCTTTATACTCCCCAATTTTTTAAAAAAGTAAAGGAAGGGTAGGGCTTTAGAAGGAAGGGTAGGGCTTGTGACATATATGTTTCCCAAGATAGGATAATATAGTGGGATAAGATAGAGAGAATGTTTCTTTTGCTTAGCCAAGACTAGCAGAAGAGATAATGGACCTGATGCCAGAGGTTGTGAGAATTATGGACTAGCGCTAAAATTCATAAGGTGGGTGGGAGTAGAGTAGAGAGAAAATAATAATAAAATGGGTTTTTAGGTCAATACCCTATCGAAACCATCCTATTATATATGATGTTGGGTCCCTATAATACTAGTGATTACCCCATTAATGTTGTAATTGTACCCCTTATTAATATTGTTGTGCCCCTATTGTGCCCATATTGTTATTACTGTGCCCCATAGAATCCCTTTATTGTTATTTTTGTGGCTTTATATTATTATTGTTAGGTCGGCTGGGTTATATTCTGACTCCTTAGACTCCTATATATGGAAAGGAGGTTTTGTCATTTGAATCATCCAAGAATTGTTCATTTATGTAATGTAAAGGAGGTTGCCCCCTCAAAGAAGCTGAATTCTAAGGCGTTGATCTATCTTTTCTATCTTTTCTTGAGCTAGTTTCATAACATTTTCTATCAGAGCTTTGGATTCTAGGGTTTCGCTGCTCCAAACAGGTCATCGTGGCATTTTCTCTACAACTTTTTTCTGTGATGTTTCAGAAGCTTTAAAAAAAACCCATTTGAGAATAAATCACGCTGAATCTCGGGTCCAGATTTCAGAGATTTTCGTGCTATATTTTTGGAGATATGATCTGAGGAAGTTGGCCTTTTTGTAGACTCCTGAATTACATTCCAAACAGGTGACCTGGGGAAAAGCGTCATAGCTTTCTCTCTGGGCATCAGATTGAAATTTCGTAAGAAGGCATAGAAGGAGGACGGACTGTAGTTTCTTCCATATATTTTTAAGAGCAAAAGGTCGAAACTGGGACACGTGGCACGTCGTGTAAGTTCACTCTACTGAATTAGTCTATAATCAGGTCACTGTGGGAGATTTGGCATAACTCTTCATTGGAGAATCCAATTTGCGTCAGACTAGTGGCATTGGAAAGAAGACACAGAGTGATACCACAGGTCGAAATTTCAGAATTGGATGATGCGAAACTACATAGATACATCAGAGGCAATATTGAGCTCCTACAAAGTGGAAAAAGGTGTGTAGATTTTTTAAATTTTTGCTTAAGCTAGGTTTGAAAACTTATTTTGAAGGAATTCAAAGGGCATAGTAGAGCATTTGTATCGGTAACTGATTCCCCGAGGAAAGAAAATGCAAACACCTTGTAAGGAACCTGAAAGCTCTAGCATGACTCATGAAGAAGAGGAAGAAATGCTACATGATATATCAAAATTACAAGAACAAGTGCAACAAATGTCACGCTCACAAAAGCTAACAGAAGCTAAGATAAATGGCATGGAATCTAAGATAAAGGGTGTGGAAGCTAAGATGGATGATTGGAAGATATATTTGAAGACAGACATGGAAGAATTGAAGATAGAATTGAAGATAGATTTGAACACAAATTTGAAGATAGGCATGGCAGATTTGAAGACAGATTTCACAAATTTTCTACAAGAAATACTTACTAATGGTGAAAAGGTAGTAAACGAAACTCATGATGTGAACAAAAAAAATTTTAATCATGATATCATAGACTCTAATGTTGGACCGAAGACCCACCATATTCCAAAAATCGATATGAGGAAGTTTGATGGCAAGGATCCTGCAACATGGATATTACAGATGGAGCGATTTTTCGATCTCAATAATGCGCAAAACACACAAAAGGTACGTATTGCAACTTTATATTTGGAACCAAATCAGTTTGTATGGTATCAATGTCTTTTCTCTCGTAAAAAATTTATCACTTTGGCAATTTTTATGGAAGAACTGATAGCACATTATGAGGATACAAAAAGCAACACTTTTTTTGGCCAATTGATAAGTCTCAAACAAAAGGGTTCAATAATGGAG
>APFE031256885.1:0-22003 GCA_000404065.3 Pinus taeda | reverse complement strand
ATTTTGAGATTGATTCATTATGAAGAATGGATATGAATAGTAAATATTATAGATAAGTATGCAGTAAATAAGGTATTGTTATATTAAGAATCAATAAGATCGAAAATCGAAATAGATGGAAAGAATATTTTTTTCAAAAAGTTGTTTTTAGTTTAGACTTTTTAGTACCAGTTGAAAAAATTGAGGTGAAATTTTGATTCGTGTCATTTAAATTGATTTTTTGATAGTATATATGGATTTTTTGGACTTTCCAGTGCCGGTTGAAAAAATTGAGGTGAAAACTTGATTCGTGTTTTTTAAACTGATTTTTTGACAGTATATATGGATTCAACACCCTATCCGTCAAGTTTGTGACTTCAATAAATTCCTGATGGATTTTAGAGAAATTAGACCAAAAAGCACACCATAAAACTACCAAAAAAGTTTCACTAAAGACAACAAGTCTTTTTTTCTTTTTTCTTTTTTTTCTCTTCTATAGGTGGGAAAACCTATCATAATTCAGTTGTCAAACCAACACAGAAATTAAACCAGAAAAACACACCATAAAACTACCAAAAAGTTTCGCTAAAGACAACAAGTCTTTTTAACAAAAAAAAAAATAAATTATAATTTTTTTTGTATGGTTGGGAAAACCTATCATAATTCAGTTGTCAAACTGACAGTGAGGACATCTATCTCTAGCTGCTATGGGTGAATGCAGGCTCACTCATCACAGTTATTCATGGAAAACCAACCACAGTAGTCCTTAAGAGGGCAAGGATTCACTCATACCTCTGAATCTTGAGTCTTTACCCTGTTTCTCCCTAGAAAAACTAGCTCTTAACCAAACAAAAACAGTTTCAAAACCTACTCCAAAAACCGAAAAAAATTAAAACAATTTCGAAGCATACTGCAAACCCAAAAAAAAAATTATATTTTAATATAAAAACTTAATATTTTTTCTATAAAAAAATAATAACCCAGCTTAAGCTCAGCCTAATTAAAAAAGCAATCGAAACCTTGTGTAATCGGGTTATTGACTACATCAAGACAGGTGAAGCGTAGGGCCCTTCACATTTATTTTATTTTGTCATCCAGTAGCATGCGGAGTTCACTACAATGGTAGATCTTTCGTGGATTATTGACTATATCAAGACACGTGAAGCGTAGGGCCCTTCACATTTGATTTATTTTGTCATCCAGTAGCATGCATAGAGTTTATTACAATCGTTCCCGGCAGGTAGATGCTTCGCGGAAGTAAGCGTTCACTACAACAGGCTGTCTGACTTTTCTCTCACCTGCAACTATATATTTCCTTCGTGCAACTGATTGAGCACTCATCGCAACCACTTTTGTATCTAATTTGGTCTGCTTGGACGCTGAGATATTAATTTTTTCTTTGTTTTTTAACTTCTTCAACAGCTATCACGATGTCCAAGGTATATGTATTGTCCATTTTATTAATCTTGTACTGTTTTTTGGGAATGACTGAAGAATTGTTTAGAGATGTTTTAACAGTTAATTGGATGTGCAGAAGATGGTGTTTAAATCGACCATAGACGATGAGAAAAGCAAAATGAGGGCCATGAAGGCTCTTGTAGGGTCTGGAGGCACGACTAATCATTACCTTTATTGCATATAGAGGCAAAATATTTTCCATCGATTTACTAGAGTTATGTTTCATACTCCTTTACTAATGTTGCGAGTGCTCTGTTTCAGTGGACTCTATTGAGGTCAACAAGGAGGAGGGAAAGATAACTGCTGTGGGAGAAACAGATCGTGTGTATCTTGCAAAAAGATTAAGGAAATTGGGGTACAAAGCAGATTCGCTGAGCGTAGGTCCTGCAAAGAAAGAGAAAGAGGAGAAAAAGGAAGAGGACAAGATACCTATTGTGTATCATGTGAATCCCAGCAGCATCTACTATGGATACCCATCATATGGGAGAGATGAGTATCCCAATGAATGCGCCATCTTATGATAAAAAGATTCATAGTTGAGAGTCCAATCACACGTTTGATATGAACTCTAATCGCCATGTCTCCATACATACTTGAGGGACCTCTGAGTTTACTCCTTTAAAGTTATAAATAACCATAGCTAGAAGTCCAATCATATATTTGATATGGGCTGTAATTGCCATGTCTCCCGACATAATAGAGGGACCTCTGAGTTTACTTATTTCTATTTCTACACAAACTTCGTTTATGTTTATCAGATTTTCTGAATAGTTGCAATCTCATAAGAATAAGAATAACATTAATCGACTAAAATTTCATATGCATATGGATTTGAATTTATATATGTATATAGTAAGTTTGATATGATTATATATTCATCATGTTTAATATATTATCGATCTGGTAAAGAATTGAATAGGTAATTTCATTTCATATTAAGGAGTGGGGAATTGAACAATTAACTTTATATTAAAGAATTATTTAGCAAAATTTCGGATAAAGGAAGACCAGCATGGTATATTTTAGAATTTTCATTTTTTTAAATAAAAAATTACAAATAATCTAAAATTAATAAGTTGAAAATATTCTTTGATAAATTTAAAGATTTTCAAACTATTTTTTATTAGACCTTTATTGATATTACAAATTCTCATCATTATAAATGTCGCATAAATAATTTTGGTCACTTTCTACGATCTACACTAGTATTACAAATTTTTATCATTACAAATAGCACATAAATATTTTAATAGCTATCTATATTTATATCCTATTTAATCTATAAGTGCATACAAATTATTAACCATTTAAACTATAAATCTTTGCTACTTATATATCCGGTTATCCATAAGGGTAGGTAGTCTGTAAGAGGATTTTTCTTTTTCTTTTTGATTGTCAGAACTAATATATCAGTCAGTCACAGTGGCACATGCTCGTGTTCTCCTAGAAAATAAAATTCAAAACAACATCATCATCATATAATATATGAAAATGAAAAACCACTTAGGGATGAAAATAAAATTCAAAACAACATGATCATCATATAATATATGAAAAACCACCTATGGATCTTTAGCACAGTATATTATCAGAGAAATAGCTAAAATTGTGAGGGGCACTATTTTATTGTCGCTTCAAATTCATAATGGTTTTCTATCCACAGGCAACATGATCTCCCTTTGTGATTAATGGTTCTTGCTATAGTTTCGAAAAAACCATTATACTTATTGCTGTAGTTTCGAAAAACTGGCTTATGATTTTTCCAATTTCCCATTATTACGCCTCGCGTCAGCCATACCTTCTGATTGATAACCAAAGTCAATCCTGAGTGGTCACTAAATTCAGTCATATGTGGAATACCTATGGTTACTTATGTGATCACCAAAATTTTATTAAATTTCAAAAAAATTACTTAGAGTTAAAAGAGAATACAATTTTTTTTTCTAAATTTTATAATTTTAAAGTTAATATTAATTAATTTTTACTTATAATTAAAAGATTTTATTCACGTTATTAGAGAAGTTATATTAGAGAATAATACCATAGGAAAAATTAGGGATTGTAATAAATATAGAACTAGAAATCTTCTAGTAACTTACCTAGTCAAGTTTACCCAAACTACCTTAACAATCTTTTGTTTAAACTGGACTGGGGGAGATTAACCTTGTCTATGTCATTCATTAGTCATCTCACATGTCACATTCCCCCTTCAAGCTAGGATACTAGTGGACCTGCCACCCTAGTGCCTATTCAAGTGGCTCATTTCACAACTTAGTGACTCCATGCTCCAATGCACTACATGTATGCCTCATCAAAGCCTTATAACAATCCATAATCCTAGACATCATGTATGCTTGAACAACAGGGCTTACAACTTTCTAGAAAAATCCACTTTCCTTGGACCAAAACCCTTAGGGTGTTCACACACCCTTGTTATTATTACACCATTACCACTTCTCAATCAAAAGCTAGCTCTTTCACTATCTTCAAACACCATTGACTCTCTCGCCACATCTCTAGCTTTTTTATTGATCGCTTCACCTAGTCTTTCTAGCCAATTAATCTCTCTTTCCTTATATTCATACTTTGAGTTTCCCTTCCTATCATAACCAAATTCCACAAAGCTTTGACAATATTGAATCCATTACATTTTCTTATTCTAACATGCTCTCAGAGTGGTTTTGGGTTTGGTTTTGATACTAGCTGTTAGGATCACTAAACACCCAGAGAAGTGGTGTTGTCTAAAGACACTCTTGCTAGAATCCCCTCACCTGGACCAATTAACACCAACTGGTGGTGTCTAAAGACACTCTGGCTAGAATCCCACTGGTCACTCGGAAAGACACTCTTACTAGAATCTCATAGGTCACCCGGGCCAATTAACACCAAATCGACTCCACTAAAAGTAAAACCATAATCAAAACTATAGATTGTAATAAACTTGGAGCTGAAAACCACTACTTACTTGACCAAGTAAAATTTCCCAAATCATCTTAACAAACTATGTCTATATAACCATATCCATCCAATAAAATAAATTTTATCTACCGAATTTCCGTGAACAAAATTAATCAGATAAGTCAACTTTAAAAATAATACCTTTCTCAACTTGAAAATTTCTATATAACAATCTAATGAATTTTCAATAACAAAGTTAATCAAGTATATCAACCAGCGATAATTTTATAAAATATACCTTTTTCCAAAATACAAGAATTTCCGCGAAAGACCTCGCACAGACTTTCCACGATGTCGATACAGTCAACAATTCCATATTGTTTGGTTTTTCAACTCCCACCAGTCGGACTCTGGCCTGCCAACGTATAAATATGACAAAGCCTTGTTTATTGATATTATTAGGGTTGAATATTATTACTAATTGTATTATTATTATTATTTTTTAGCACAACCTTAAATGGAAATGTACTTCATAATGATGATAAATGTATGCAAAATTATTTGTTTATCAAAGCATAATAAGATTCATTAAGGTAAATATTATTTATTTTCTTTAATATTCTTTAGGATTGACAATGTACTTTATCATGATGATAGATATATGCAAAATCATATGCTTAATGTTATCTATTTTCTCTAATATTTTATAGGCTTGATAATGTACTTCATCATGATGATAGGTGTATGCCAAGTTATATGTTTATTCAAGTATAATAGAATTTATTATAAGAAATGTGTTTTTCTCTAATATTTTTTTCCTCAAACCTATATTTACTATGATACATCTCTTGCAAAAGAGATTCACCAAAATTTTAGTTGTATTCATATTGATGCTTTTCAATAGTGAGATATCATAATGGCAAGGGGATGGGAATTGATTACAAAAGATAGCTAAAAACTCTATTTAAAAGTGAAAAAATAACATAGGCTATGTTTAACATGATAAATAAGTTTGAGTAGTAATAAATAATTTTTTATTTTTTTATCTTATTAACCTATTTATTGTAATTAAAATTAAAATAATGTCTTTTAATCAATAATGTCAATTGTAATTGTAATTAAAACTAGTATAGATTCATCTCAAATAGGGATTTAATATGAGCCAAGAGGGATCCAATTTCTTCACGTGCAAATTTTTCATGAACAGATATTGTTTAAATATTTTGTATAGTTATTTAATTTTTTATTTTTAAATTTTTTAAAAATTATATTTGGGCAGCCATGAACAAAATTTTAACATTGATGATGAATTGACACAGTTACACATCACATTGGGCTGTAAAATAAATCGACTCCTGTTTTTTAAATCTGCTCCCTACTGCACGTTTTGATTTCGATTATAACATCGTGTTGTGTGTTATCACCCCTTCCAGTTAACATCTCCCCTCATATCCTGCCTCCTCCATATATCCCCTCTTTCATACCACTCCTTCCCCATATAATCCCTCCCCCAATAATACCCCTATCATATTGCTACTAGAATTGCATTTTTTTTTCTTCAGAATATTGCTATTATAGTACAAATATTTTTTACATCAGATGTGAAATTCTTTTGCCAGCTGAGTACATTTACATAATATACATTTTTTACAAAAAGAAATGCATTCATTGATATCTATTGTGGGATTGGTTTTCAACAGGAAGGAGAACTATCCTGAGTGGTCTCGAAAGATCAAACACACTCTCATTTTTTATGAGTTTTGGAAAGGAGTTTGTGTTGGAGAAGGAGACAATGAATAAACAAAGCCTACCTCAGACAAGGAATTCGCCATTTGGGAAAACAAGAACAATAAGGCATATGCCTTGATTGCAGCATCTGTAAATGAAGAGGTGAGTCACCATATTTCGCCATTTTAAATTTTTTTCGAAGCCTTACAAAAACTGAAGAAACTCTATGACTCACACTATGCACTTAAAGTTGTTCAGCCCATGATTAAATTGTTCATCCTTGAATTACAAAATGATGATCCTCTCGCTCTTGCATCAGAACTAAAATCTATTAGGCATGATATCAAAGTCACTATGTTGAACTGGACATTCCACTGATAGCTTTTGTCAAGCCACTTTATCCCACTTACTCAAATCATCTTGAGTCATTGCAAGAAAACGGAAACCTCAAAGAAATTACCTTTGACTCCCTTGTGAATAAATTTGCCGAGAGAGAGAAAGCTTTTGAAAAGAGGAGAATCTTGCTGTCCTTGGTCCACATCCGCCAGCAAGGACACTCCATTCATATGTTTGATGGCAAGGTTGAGGTGAGAAAAGCATCAGATCACTCATTTGTCATGACAGGGATAGAAGAAGAAAGGCTTCTCAGGCTGCAAAGTACCTCTGCTCGTGGACAAAATTTCTCATACAATTTTCATTATGATGAAGGTACATTTCCATCGAGTTTATTATGGCATTCTAGATTTGAACACTTGAACTATGACAGCTTAGGCTTGCTGAAGAAAAATGGTGTTACTAGTTCTCCTACAATTCTTAGGAAAATTAAGCAATGTGATACTTGCATTCCTGGAAAGCATAGAAAACAATTTTTTTATGATTCACATTCCAGAGCACATAGAAAACTTGAACTCATTCATTCAGATTTATGTGGTACAGTGCCTGTTCCTTCTGCAAATGGAAATAAATATATGATGAAATTTATTGATTACTACACCAGAATTTGGTGGGTTTATTTATTGAAAAATAAATCTGATACTTTTCAAACATTCAAGAACTTTCATACATGGATTGAAAATGATGTACAATCTCATATTGGCTCTATTCGCACTGATAATGGAAAAGAACACAATTCAGATGAATTTGAAAACTATCTTTGCCAACATAGGATCAAACATCAAACAACGGTGCCTTATAATCCCCAATAGAATGAAGTGGCTGAAATAATGAATAGGACAATCTTAAATATGGTGTGCTCTATGATGTTTTTCAAGAATATAAAATTGATGTTTTGGGTTGATGCATTTCTATGTGCTGTATATGTAAAGAATAGAAGTCAATCTAATGCTATTAGAAGCAAGACTCCTTATGAAATGTGTTATGGGCATATTCCTTTGCTAAAGCATCTCAGGGTCTTTGGTTCCACTTGTTATGCCTTGATACCAAAGGTACATAGAAACAAACTTGGTGAATGGAGTCGTAAGTGTATCTTCTTGGGGTATTCAAACACCTCCAAAGCATATCGTCTCTATGATGAATTCAATAAAAAGTTTGTTGTATCTAGAGACGTAATCTTTCTTGAATCTTCCAAAGTTGACAATGTTGTTGAGCAACAACTTGATCGCTTGGATAGATTCGAAATTCAAAATCATTTCAGGAAATTGATAATCAGATTCCACGTCTTGAAGGGGCGATTCATATACTGGATCAACCTATGGAATATTCTTCTGAAGCACTCTCTCCCCCGCATGAAACTCCAACCACTAATGATACTTTGAGTGATGTGATTAATAGAATCGAGAGACCCAGTCTTGATTTAGTCCCAACTCAATCACCTTAGAAGCCTAGACCATCTCAGAAAGGTCCCCCAAAGTGGCTAACAAATACACTTGAAAGTGTTCATCTTGATCAGGTTGGAAAGACAGGAACAAGAAATTCAACCGGGCAAATTTGAGGTGATGTAGATGATTGTGATTCACCTATTTATATGGATGTTTCTTATGATTATGAATTGAATTTGTCTACAGATTTTGAACCAACTTCCTTCAAAGAAGTCGCTTCTCATGATGAATGGAAAGAATCGATACAAAAGGAGTATGATGCCTTGATAACGAATGGCACTTGGAAGCTGGTTGATCCTCCATTGGGAACCAAACCAATTGGCTGCAAGTGGGTCTACAAGAACAAGTATAAAGTTGATGGCTCACATGACAAGCACAAAGGCAGACTTGTGGAAAAAGGTTTTGCACAGAAGGAAGGGGTCAATTATCAGGAAACTTTTTCTTCCACAGCAAAATGGGCTACCATCCGGACACTCTTTGCCCTAGCAGCTCAGAATGATTGGAAAGTCCATCAAATGGATGTAAAAACTGCTTTCTTGAATGGAGATCTAAAAGAGAATGTTTTTATGTCTCAGCCTAAAGGATTTGTTGTGAAAGGACAGGAACATAAGGTGTGCAAACTTGTGAAATCCTTGTATGGCTTAGAGCAAGCATCGCGAGCCTGGTATGAAAAGTTAATTGAGCATCTTATGAAACTCAATTTCAAACATTATGATCTTGATGATGCAACTTTGGTTATCAAGAAAGTTTGAAAAATAGTTGTATATCTTGTGGTATATGTAGATGATCTTTTGAAGAAAGGGAATACATTAAATCCATAAAGAAGGAATTGAGGAAAGGTTTTGAAATGACTGATTTGGGCTATGTTCATTACTATCTCGGTATTGAAGTAACTCAACATCTGAAGTCTATATTCCTTTCTCAAAAGAAGTACATTGGAGATTTGTTGAACATATTTGGCATGGTTGAGTGCAATCCTATAACTACTCCAATGGAACAACACATATAGATCCAACAACACATAGATCGCTTGTAGGAAGTCTCGACTAAAAGATTACTACTAGACCAGACATTTCATTTGTTGTTGGAATCCTCTCCAGGTTTATGTAAAAGCCTTGTGAGGGACATTGGTCTGCTACAAAAAGAGTTCTAAAGTACTTGAAGGGAACTCAAAACTTTGGACTCAAGTATACACAGGTGGGCGACTTCAACTTGATTGGATACTATGATTCAGACTTTGATGGGGACAAAGAAACTAGGGTATCTACTACTGGTTATGCTATGAGTCTTGGATCAAGAGTTGTCTATTAGAGATCATGCAAACAATCAATTCCATCATATTCCACAACAGAGGCAGAATATTTGGCAATAGTTGAGGCAACAAAAGAAATTGTGTGGCTCAGGGAAATTTTGGAAGATTTGCACGTAAAACAAGTACATTCGACTCCACTCATGATTGACATTTCACATGGTTGATTCACATTCCAATAATATTTAAATATAATTTTCAAATATATTATAAAATCATTTTGATAGTTAAAAATCTGCATGTAATATAATGCAATTAATAATGAATAATAGTAATGATGATTCTTGCGACATATCTCATTTGCCGGTCCACCCTGCTGCCTTTATCTTGCTTCTTCATTTTACAAAATAATAATAAAATAATAATAAATATATATATATATATATAATATATATATTATATATATATATATATATATATATATATATATATATATATATATATTAAAATTATATTGATCTTTTTCCTTTTAATTTAATTTTAGATAAATATTTATCTCTTCAAATTTTATTAACAATGTATTTAGGTATTTTGAGCTGCAAAAATGACACTAACATTTTTCTTTAAACTTTATTTGAGGTAAACAAAGAAGCTTTTAAATTGCATTAACAATATACATAAGAATTATGATCTCAAAAGTAAAATAAAAATGAAATTTATTATCAAAATTAATTTTAAAATAGCCAATAATATTTATGATGATTCCAATTTCAAGGGTAAATATTTAAAAAAAAAATAAGAAAACTATTTTTTTAAAGCATATTTTCAATTTATCTAATTACAATTTTACTCTATTTATGTCCACGTCAATATTAGAATTAGTTGTATTTGAAATTATACTCTATATTTAAGTAAATCTAAATAAGTAAAATCTACATCAATTTATCTAATTAGAATATTACTCTACTTATGTCCATGTCAATGTTAAAATTAGTTGTAATTGAAATTATACTCTACAAATAAATAAAATCTATAATAAAAATTTAGGCTTTTTTTTTAAACATTCATAACTCTTATTCTATTATATTAATTAAGTAAATTTTAGATATCATTTTTTCTTAATTATTACAGGGAAACTTTACATGCCCTAAATGTGAATCTAACTCTATTAAAATATTTACAATTATATCATCAAATATATAATGTTACCAAATATCTTCTTTGATTATCAAAATTAATATTTTTTAAATATAACTACTTAAACTAAATATATCACAACCAAAAACTTATTTTGTTATTTTATTTGATAAATTTAAAAAGACTCATTAACCTTCATATAATTCATAATAGTACATAATCCAATTCAATGAATGCTTTGCAAATCCCACTATTATAACAACAATAAAGCTCGTCCTACAGCTAATAGTGGGAATTAGGCTTTTTATGGAATGTTTTTTTTTTGTAAATTAAAGAAAATTATTGCCTCAAATGTCTTCAAAACTAAAGTACATTGTCCATCCATGTAGTGATTACTTTTTCTTCTAGACATAGCAAGTTTCTCTTTGTCTCAATGGAGACCAAGGAATTCAGCAACCTACTCATTACATAGAATCTTAAAAAAACAAGCATTTTGGTTATATTCTTACATTACCTAACATAACATCAAAGAAAATATGTAAGCATTTTGGTTATATCGTGACATTACAAAACATAACATAAAAAAAATGTAATGTCTTGGTTTAGAATTATTCTTAATTTTCTCGAGAAATTGTTTGAAAATTTCTACTATAAATTTCTCTAAGAAATTGCAAAACAAGAACCATCAAATATCGACAAAAATAAAATAGCATTTCCAAACAAACCTAGAAATACCACAATTGCAAATAACATAAGAAATGGAGGATTGAGCAGCTTTATTTATTTACTGGAGAAATTACACACAAAGATCTTGATAGAAATAATTGTGTGATGGCCCCAAAAGATTTGTTGCCATAACAAATCAGGCCTCCGAAATAAAACTTTAAATCAATAAGTTGCACCTATGAATTACTACCTATAAGTTCTACTAGTGTTGTTGTTGGAGGTGAATTGTGATTTATGCCCTCAAATCTGCTCCAAAATTCATTAGGGACTTCTCTCAGCAAAATCTACAAGACCCAGAAAAATCTTAGGCTAATTCTAGATGACCCTGAAATATCCCAAAAGGTGCAAGTTACCCATAAAATATTATTGTTCTTATTGTTTTTGTTGGAGAAGAATTAGAATTTATTCCCTCGAAACTACTCAAGAAATTATGAAAATTTACCTAGAGCTTCTCATACCAAACCCATAAAAACCAGGAAATGGTTTGGCTTAACTCCAACCCAAAATCGAACCCACAATGTGATGCAAAATACCCACCTAATGAGCAATATGCCCTACAATAAGAATGCACAATTCTTATCGAATATTTCCTTGAAAATTATATAAAATTAGTTATAGGCTTCTCACACCTAAACCAACAAAACCCACAAATCATTTGGGCTAAATCCAGCTGACTTGAAATGCCTAAAATAAAGTGAATTTCTAGTGGCGTGGTTTTGTGCCCAACATGAGAGGAATTGTTAAGAAATGATAAAAAAAACTCCATAAAATGGCTGAGAGATTGTGCACAAATATCCTTCGGTAAATATCTATCACTCCCAATTAAAAACTTCTGACAAATACCAACACCAAACACCAACAAAAACTTTGTTCTCCAACCCCTGTGCAAGTGCTATAAGAGAAAATCTGGCCCAACCAAAAGATACAGGAACATATATAAAAAAATGGTGCCAAACTCCTCCTCTAACTAATAAAAAATCTCCTGCAATTACCCAACACCTATAATAGAAAGATGTTGTTCTAAATAACCTCCGCATTTTGTCCTCTACGTGTAGAAATATCAAATTATTGTGTAAATCTTTTGCAATAAACTCCAATGGAAGTCATGAAATAGACTCCCCCAAATCCTCACTAAGATGACACTCAAAGTTCTTCGACGATAGAAGTGG
The DNA here is from genome assembly GCA_000404065.3 of Pinus taeda. Taxonomy (NCBI): domain Eukaryota; kingdom Viridiplantae; phylum Streptophyta; class Pinopsida; order Pinales; family Pinaceae; genus Pinus; species Pinus taeda. The sequence continues at coordinate 9,821 of APFE031256885.1, read as the reverse complement.
AATTTCCTCTTGGAAATTATTTGTGCTAAGGAACACTGGTTGTCTTGGTTAAACAACTCAAGAGAACTCAAGTTTAGATTTCAAATAGAAATGATAAGATAGAATGATTTCCAGTTGAGTTCCTCCTCATTTTATAATTTTTCATGGAGCCTCCCTCTAGCTTCTAGATCATCCCTTTTTCTTTATTATTTTATTAGTAGGGGATATTTTCCACCTTTTTCCATCATTTCAATAAAATAATAATTTTCCACCATTCCAATAAAATAATAATTTTTTTCCATTCTCTAATAAAATATTACTTTTCTGTCATTCTCCACTAAAATAATAATTTACCTCCTTTTTATGATAAAATATTATTTTGTCACCATTCTCCATTAATATAATAATTTCCACTTTTCTCCCACAAAATAATATCTTCTCCCTTTTATTTAATATCTCCAAAATTGGAAAAAATACTTCGTAAATTTTGCACTCACAAAAATTGAGGACATGACAGTCCTCCCTACCAAACATTTCTTGTCCTCAAGAAATGCTTGAACAAGTTCCCCCCCACTATGTGTTATCCCAAACAATCATTGCAAACAATATTAGGGTCCCAAATATGCCACTAAGTCATCCCTATCTCATGCACTATCCTATCATAAATGAGTCCCTTCATACTAGGATCCCAAGCCATCCTAATCAAAGTAAAACACATCTTCCTCCACTCATTTTCCAACAAGGTATAAGCCCCAGAAGCCCTCTGTATACTGTCCATGAGTAGAGCATCATAATAGTAAAAAGTCATGAGTAACACAATGTGAAGCTACCCTACTGAGTAGTGAATCTCGTGTACTTCAGGATTAGACTCCTAAAGATACAATCCAACCCCTATGGAAATGAATTCTCGCCTGCATGAGCTCACCATAATCTCCTCATGTTGATCATCCCACCATGTTGCTGAAGTCCCCCATGCCAACAACAAACCACTAAAACCCAATGGATGATCTGAATGATCTCCCCCTGTAGGAACCATATCACCCCTAATGGTAGTTGAACCATGAAACATTGTGATGCATTGATCCCATGCTAGTCTTAAAAGGGTGCCACCAAGCCAATGTTGCACCACTCTGACTATGACAGACTACCCATCACATGTAGATTGTAACCTTCCTCTTTGAACCTAATGGTAAAAAATCTGTGAAGGCCAAGTTCACCCTATCCTCACATCTCCAAGATATCAATGTTTACCCATATACTTCCAATCTCAGTCCATAACAGTAACAAGGAAAAATTTCATTGCCATGAAACAAATTCCATGGCACTCCTACACATGTCAAACCAAGAGTGAGTTGAGTCACTCTCTACCCTGATCCTTCTCGTCACAAAATACAGTGACCAATCATCCAATTGAATCCCTAGATCCAATAACCATAACAACTGCTACATAGTCCTAATAATTGTTGGCACCAACTCGTAACATGTCTCGCGTCCCTGCATGCAATCAGTATATGTACTCCATACATCCCGAATCAGTCTGGTGCATGCGAGACTTCCATGCGTCTACCATACCACAATGTGAGATATGTTATGTTGCCTCATGTAGGTGTTGCCCAAAACTACCTGGATTCTAAACATATGCCTTTAAGATGAGTCCATTGACCACTATATATGATCCTGAGTGATCTCAGAATGTCTCACCCAATCAGTCTCACACATCTCCCTAAATTTGGGCTCAAAGGTGGAGTACGTGCTACCCAGACAACAGATTGGATAATCCCCAAGCCGCACTTGCCAAATCGCACCCTAATCACATGCCATGGCTGGAAATACTTTCTCTTGATGTAATGTGTTCCGTCCAAGTGTCTTAGATGAACCTCTTAGGTCTTGTTGCTTGTGATGATAACATCAATAGATGATAGCCAAGTCTCGAATGCCAGCGTGCAATGTTGGATAGTGATTAATTGAAGCTCATGGTCATCCATGTGATCGATTCACTCTCCAAATATGGGTGTTCCAAAAACAAAGGTGTTTATGATATCCTTGTCATGAGATCTCTCTTGTAGCAACACTCCAACAACTTATTATGCATCATCATGCTCTATTATACATAAATATGCACCCTTACACTTCTCTACATAGCACTAATCTCCACAGCACAACTTCATTCACCATTGGATACCAACGCTCAATGTCAAACCACCTTGTATGTAACACCTTCCTCCCACATAAAGCCAAGTGACCATGCCAACTGGGGTAAACATGAGATGAGAGGCTACCATGATCAGATTCGACCTCCTAGGTAATCTTAAGGAAATGGAATCAATAGAACATCACATGCAGCCATCCAACACCATCAACAGAACCCTCCGGAGACAAGTCAACCACTTAGACAGCTTGTCCCTGGGTCTCATTGTTGTTCTAGACAATTTAAGGCTCAGTTGTTCTCATTCTATGGGTAAGGGAGTGACCAAAGACCTAACGTCACTCTCCTAGGCCTGCCTGCTAGTGACTGTGGTCCAAACTTGCCATTTTTGTGCCAGTGACTCTAGGATTTGAGCCAATTTTTCAAGCCCAGAGCCCAAGCCACTGCCCAGAATGGAATGAAAGCTTAGAATGAATTAAATTACGAGGAAACAATGATTCAAAATTAAATAGTTGATCAAGGCCTTAACTAGAGCCCTACCAGCCATGACATGCATTTCATCAAACATATCATCGACATGTAACCTACAGGTGTAAAAAACAGAGTTAAGTGTAGGGATCTCTTACTTATATGAGAATCACCATGAACCATTGTTTCCTCATGTCATTTTCTACCTTATCACTTATTATGTCATAGATACAATATCCATTCAATTGCAGGTAAAAGCATGCTGAGAGCCAAACATAGTTGGTGCCATAAAATGAACATATATCCACCATAATAGGAACATAATTACAATAAACATATCAGCCATAAAAATCCATATATGGATTAGTACTTTTACACATGGAAATAAATGGAATGAATTTCTCATTAATCATTGCAATGAATCGACCGGATTTGGGATTACCACGTTCCACCTGACCATAGATTGGTTGAGCCAAGTCTCTCTTCAGCCAATCACCCCCGTGCCATATTCAAAGCATGAATGTGGGACTCATAGAGAACATTAAAACACCAATCAATGTGGATGCCCCCAAAATTCTCTGCCTACACCGTGAGGAATTTGAGTCCCTCCTAGTCTCTCAGGATTTACCGTGCATCCACAGTCTGATCCAAGGATCACTAGGCCCTACACCGAGACATACTCTCCAGGATTTACCATGCATTCAATCCCAGAATTCCTAGGCCCACCGAGGCACACAATCTGGCTTTACCGCAACGGAAAGTCTAGTTCAAGGGTTATTAGGACAATGGCTTCATGCATCTTCAGTCTAGTTCAAGGACCACTACCACCATGTGTTTTTAAATTCGGAGATCCCTCTGACTTAGCTTCAAATCCAATATGGACAATCCACACAAACCTCATGAGAGAACCCATCTCATCAAAGCGATTGGGAAATGGCAAGGCTAGGCTGAAAATATTTTCACACATGGCAAAACCCATGGCATGATATAAAGAAACACATGCAATCCCTTGCATGCCAAATCTAGCATGCAAAATACACCTGCAAGTTGATACATGCAATGAAGCTTGTTGAAGCTGCTTGATCCTACCTTTCCCTACTTGATATTTGCTTCCTCTTACTTTTGTAAATAATGAGAGTGGGGGGTTGAATTAGTATCCCTTACAATTAGTTATTATTAATCTTTCATAGCATTAGTTAATATTCAATTATTATCAGTGTTTGTACAATGATAGCAGTAAACAAAAGGAACACAAATGCACGCAGTTTTTAAGGTGGAAACCCTATCTAGGACAAAAACCACCTAAACTCTTTTTTAATAATTCTTTAATCTTAACCTCCAATTGAAAAGAAATCTCCAACTTCATAGAATATAGAAAAGTATTCTTCTCTAGTTCCCACTATATGGATGCTCCAATGCCCAAGATTCTTCAGTAGTCAACTTAACGGATGCCCCAACACCTAATGAGCTACAACCCACCCTAGCACCACCCTACCACCCTAAAGCTTTCTCATGCTTGAACTTGTTGGTGACTTCATGCACCAGCCTAGCACCACCCTACCACCCTGTAGAAGAATAAAAGAAAAATTGACTCATGTACCAGGGAAAATGGCCCACATTACAATGATATAGAATGATGTAGAAGAATAAGACGCACTAGACCATAACCCCAACTATCCACAACCAGCTAATGATGATCCTAGACCTCTCGACACTACCTCTTCAATTCTTGGCAAATAGACACTTGTACAACTTTTACAATGATGCTTTTACAATGACTATGTACAATGATACTTTTACAATGACTGTGTGCAATGCTGCCCACTTGAAGACTTCATGTGGTGAACTTCTTGTTGTTATTCTGCACCTTGATCATTGCTATTTTAATGCTACCCTTTCTCACTCTTCACAAAATTTGATTATGCACCGAGTCTTCTCTTCATGAATATATAATACCAGCAAAAAGTCTTCAAGGAAATACCCATGACATGATAATAGAAAAACTTACCTCATCTTGCTGAGCATATGTCAGTGCTAAACAAAGACAAAAAATTAGAATACAAATAACCTAATGAAATTAAGAGATGAACATGAAGATACAAAAGATACTTACCTGGAGCTTACCTATGCTATATCATTTTGTTGAACCTTTCTCTTTTATACCCTAGAAAGTCTTTGCAGCCCTTGACAACACTTGATCTAGTTTTTTTCTTTCCTTCTAGGAGAATGATATTGAATTTGATATATCTCTTTGATTTCAAATCCCCAATATGTGATCTTTGGCACTGTATTAGCCCTATGCATCTTCTTTCCAATGCCATAGGTCTGCCTTGATTTGGATTCTTCAAGGCAAAGTTATGCCTAATCTCTCACAATGACCTAATTATGGACTAGTTCAGTAGAGCAAACTTGTACGGAGTGCCACATGTCAGTTTTTCCTCTCTGGGCTCTGAAATTGATATACAGAAAACTAAATTCCATGCATTATCTGTCACTATTTACAGAATTCCAATCCATTTCTCAAAGAGAGAGTTATAATGATTTTCCCAAGGTCACCTTTTTGAGATGAAATTCAGGAGCCTTCAAAAACCCTAACTTCCACAGGTCATATCTCTGAAAATATAGCGAAGCAAGATCAGTAATTCGGTCACAATGTTCATCAGGATTTCGGTGCAAATGGGTTTTAATTTTAGCATCTAATACTTCATAGAAGTACATTTATAGTGAACATTCCACAATCACTCCTTTTGGATGATATATGAGATTTCTTTTTATAGAGTTGAGAGGGGCTTCTATAGAGAATGTTGGAGGGATTTAAGGAGCTTAAAAAATTATTAATGATTGACTATTCAATGACCAAAATCAATGATAAATGCCATTCCATAATTTCATGTGGTTTTAGCCCACTAATTGGGGTTACTAACTTCAATCTTGAATAACTTACAAACAACGATGAATTACGAGGAGAGCTATATATTGATATAAAGATATTTTCGAGTAGAGTATTACTATAATAGTTATGAGATGAGAAACCATGAATGGTGATGCCAAATGTGCCATGTAAGTTCAAGGTCATCCTTGGTGCTGCTTGGGTTGACATTAATGACAACCTCACATCATATTTAAATAAAAAATCTCCCCCTTTGGAATTGATGGCAACACAAGTACTCCCCCTCTAATCATGGCACCTATTCCTACTACCTTCTCTCCCCCTTTAACATCAATGAAAAAGGGTAACTCCCCTTGACACATAACCATCCTACAGACCTGTACACACTTCCACTCCCCCTTTATTTTCTGAATAAGGAAAATCTAATGAGAACTTGGGAGAATCCCAAGCTTCTGGTGAATATATTCAAATGATTCACGACGTAAAGGTTTCGTGAAGATATCATAAATTTATTCTTTTGTGCCAACATATTCAAGTTTGATATTCTCTTTAGCGAATTTTTCTCTAACAAAATGGTATTTGATCGGAATGTGTTTTGTTTTTGAATGCATGACATGATTCTTGGAGATGTTGATGGCACTGGTGTTATCACAGAAGATTGGAATAGGCTCACTAAATTGTACTTGAAGATCTTGCAAAGTTTGTTTCATCCAAAGGACTTGAGTACAACAAGTTGTCACTGCAATGTATTCTGTTTCTACTATAGATAGCGAGATTTAGATTTGCTTTTTGGTCAACCATGATACAAGACAACCACCTGGATAGAATGTTGTTGCACTAGTACTCTTACGATCATCAATGCTTCCTACCCAATCTGCATCTATAAAGGCTTGAATAATGAGATTGTTTCCCTTGGAATACCACAAGCCATATTCTATTGTGCCCTTTAGATATCGAAGAATTCTTTTGATGGCAATAATATGTGATTATTTTGGTGCTGCTTGGAATCTTGCTACTTGTCCAACTATTTCCAAAACATCTGGTTAGGAGGTTGTTACATATAGAAGACTACCAATCATAGATTTGTACAACCTCTGATCCACATCCTTAGATGAGTCATCTATGCTCAACTTGCAACCTGTTTCCATCGAAGTAAGGACGGGTTTGCAATCTTCCATTTTAAATTTCTTGAGCATTTCCTTAATGTACTTGGCTTGACATATAAATATTCCTTTCTCTTTCTGAGATATCCAAAGCCCTAATAAGTATGTCAACTCACCAAGTAAAGACATATCAAACTCACTTTACATCTTTGTAGCAAATTTCTTACTTAGTCGATCATCATTTCTACCAAAGATTATATCAACCACATATACATCAACAATTGTTAAATTATCTTTATCTATTTGTACGTAAATATTATTATCATCAGTACCTTTCTTGAACCCTTGTTGACGTATATATCCATCAAGACGAGTATACCATGCTCATGGAGCCTGCTTGAGACCATATAGAAACTTCTTTAACCTACAAACATAGTATTGTTTTTCTGATAGAAGAAAACCTTGAGGTTGTTCAATGTAAAATTCCTCTTATAATTCACCATTCATAAATGTTGACTTAACATCCATTTGGTAGACTTTTATTTTTCTTGAACATGCATAGGCGAGAAACATCCTGATAGCTTCCATTCTGGAAATGGTAGAAAATGTTTCTTCAAAATTGATTCCTTCAACCTGTGCACATCCTTTGCAGACTAATCTTTCCTTGTTCTTGGTAACATGTAATCCTTCAAATTTTTTCCTCCCTTTGAACCTTTAATGAAACTACCATCTTGTTCAAAATACCTTCCTGTCAATCATATACTTGTGCCATATACTTCTGCATAGACTCCTCATGTACAAACATTAAAGAGTCAACAAGCCAAATTGTTCAAAATAGTGAGTCACCTAACAAGCCATCTTGACTTATTATCTGAAGCAACTGCTAATTCCTCATGACCTTCTACTTTTACAAATCCTGAAAGCATAACTGCTAAAACCTTGTTATCTGCTTTGTCTTCTTGTACCTATTTCCTTTTCTAGACCTTCTTATTCCTGCAAGCGTGAGCTATGTGCCCATAGTTATGACACTTGAAGCATTCAATGTTGTCCATAGGTGATTCCATCTGATATCTACAATCGTGAGTTCTATGGCCATAGTTATGGCATTTGAAACATTCAATATTTGGTCCATTTAGCATGTATTCTCTTCTCACAAAATCATCGTGGAACTTGTCTCATGATCCTCCAAAATTGTTTCTAGGGCTTTGCAAGTAATGATTATACCTGTCAAAAACTTCACAATCCCTTGCCATATGTCCATAGTTGGCACATAAAAAGAAAAAACCATTAAATAAATGAAAATATTAGGAATATTTTTCATTCTTCCTTGGGTGGGGTGTTGTAGTTTGTTGTGGTCCTTTGTTCTTGATTGCTTTGGTCTTGTTCGTTTGTTACCGGGAATAGTGTCCACTCGGAGCTGCTATTCCCACTAAGACTGGTAGCTATCTTAGAAACAAACAAGTAAAGACTACTTTCGTTTTCCTTTATGAAAATAGACAAGAGTGGAATAAAGGACACCAACCTTGGTCTTGCGCTTGGTTCCTTACTTGATTCCTCTCCTTCCTGATAGATCTTTGCTGCTTCTTCTTCGTCTGCCCAGCTTCAAAGAGCACCTGTGGAATCAAAGTAGCATAATACTATCGAATAACAGAGATCTATATTCATAAATAGCACAAGACCAGATATGTATTAACGACACCAATGCATATATAATCAAACATACAAGAGTATGGAGGAAAACTTGAATAGCTTTATTAATATCAAGAATAGCAATAGGATTACAACCGATTGTTCTGACCCAGCATCATCCTCCAGCAAGAAAGCCCCTCTTCACCTCAAATAAAGCTTAGATCACCCAACACTATGAAGTTTCACCAGAAAACCAACAACACTTCTCTACAAGATACAAGGTTCCAGCCTCTGGATCTCTGTGATGAGGGATCCATATATAGATGATTGTAGGTGGGTGAGTCATCTTTTGGAGTTTTGATTAGTGTCCTCTCTCTGATAGTTCTTAATTCCACTTGGAGACTGATGATCTTTTACTCATCCCTGGTCGAAAACAGAGAGGCAAGTGTCAGAGGGGAAGCTTCTGGAAGATTCTATGATTTTCCACCTTGCAAATTGTCTCTACCATTTGTCCATTCTCGCCCATCGCACCCTACAGAGGGGCCATCCAGTATGCATTGCACCCTTTACACTAGGAAGGTGATATGCATCACACCCTCTGCATAGGGTATTCAGTATGGTCCAGCTTTGACCATTTCTGAGTAGTTTTTAGTGGAGAACTTCTGGGAGATGATGTAATCAACTGACCTTGTTCCTTTAGGTAGTGAAGCAACACTTTATGGGACTTACGAGCCCTCAGTTTATGGACATTTATGATTTGGTTTGAAGTGCCCAAAAATTTCTATAACAGTTGCCCCCTAAAGCATGAGGTCGTTAATCTTTTGATGTCGGGTGAAATGTTTTATCATGAGGATCCGAAGTTTTTTCGAGCTGGGAGGTGACCTGTAATAAGATACAATACAATACATTATCTTCATATATTTTTCATGAATCTAGCTGAGGCAGGCATTCGCCATGCTCAGCTTTATAAATTCATTTTCATGTAACATCTTGGACAGACAATCCGTTTGTGTAGCAAACTGATGATTCGGACTCATCATCCTTTGATTGGATGATCATCTATTCGGAAATGATGTAAATTTGATGCTTTATATTCCTGAATATATCGTAAGCTTGGGATGATGAACTAGATCCGGTCTTCATAAAACTCGTTCAATCTTCACTCAGAGTACAAGTCGATCCAATGTGAAAAATGTTCTGGAGTCGAACATGGAAAGACATCACCTGATTACCAGCCAATGATGTAAGCTGTTAACAGGCACGAGAGGAATCACCAATAATGAAAATGACCCTCAAGGTACTATAGTACAATTCATGCAGTGTGAAAAAGGACTTGGTGTCGAACACCATGGAAAATCTCTCGGTCGAAGGCCATTAATATAAACCCATCTCCGAAAGTGAGAAACTTGCCATTGAGGCATTCAAGCTTCAAAGTACTGAAAGGGTTGTTCCTAGGTCGACTTCTTGGATAATGAGCTGATGTTGACAAGAAGTGACCCGTCATAGGAGGGCCTTAATGAATCCCACATCTATTACACGGAATGAAGCAAATGATTTTGGAGGTGAAAACAATCTGATGATATAGGGTTCAGGGTGGTGGTCATGA
>APFE031256877.1:297495-317095 GCA_000404065.3 Pinus taeda | reverse complement strand
CATGTTATCTTACCTTGTATGTTGGGACTGTCGCATCCGTGTTGACTGCTCTGCCGGAAGCTGTGCATGTCCTTTGTGTGGTGTGTTCCTAGCCTAGTTGGGACTGATCCCTTTCAACCTAGAACCCACTTTCACCTTCCTCCCCCTTTGAAGTGTTGGAATCTCTCATACTCATTCCTTGACTCACTGCATTAGTCACTCCCTTGCTACTGACAGAGTTATCTTACTTGCTTCTGTGCAACATCATGATCAAGACATTACCTTACCACCCACTGTTGGGACTCCTACACCAAACAGTCTAAGGTCTAGCTGGGGATTCTTACCGGGGAGATCCCCTTGACATGTTGGTGGGTCCAACACCATCAAAAATAACTTAACCTATGGGATTTCCAAATTATATATATGTCATGTGCAACCTTTTCAAAAGAAGACTATTCCAACCATCTCATTTCATATCATACATTCCATGGGAAAATACTTGCATGACAATGTTCAAACAAATGAATTCAAGTCACATCCACTATACATGGTAGCACAAGAGATATGTACTCAATAGTTTAAGTGAATTTTAAGTGCATCTCATGGCCTTCAATGCACACATGAATCATAAAATTTCATATAAAGAAAATCCAACAATACGCCATTGAAAAACATCCCATACGACCTTTAATTTTTTTTTGGATGCATCATGGATTTGAATTTACATACCACAACTTCAAAACATTCATAAAATTCATCACACATCGTGTCTAACATATATACCACGTTTTTACAACAATTTGAATCCTACAACAATCTGTTGGAACTCTGTCTGTCATCCCATGATCATTGCGTACCATGGAGGAGTAACACATCCTTTAAAAGAAATTCCAATGCATAGTGGACTAGAGCGCTAAAAAAAGCATACCATTTCACAGTCTTTCCACACACTACAAAGGACTTCAATGCTTAATGCAAGTTCTGCGTCTCAGGCATTTGATCAACACATACTCCAACACATGCACACATAATTCAATTTCCAAAAACAACCCACGGGCTTCTATTGATGGACGGTGTTGAGAGAAGAGTCCAAGTTAGACCAACGTTAACCACATTAGGGTTTTGACCAGCTAAGGAAATTCAACACACTGACAATTCTTTATATATGCATCACAAAATCACTCCTTCAAATGCACAAACTTGCTCCTTCAATCGCAGAGACAATACAAAGCTCAGGGATAGGGATAGTTCTGAGGAAAAATAATAGAAAAAAGGAGTTACAAGTCTAAAATGGGACTTGTGGTCTTATACCATGTTAGGCCAGGAGGTAACTCCTCAAATCAGATTGTGTTTTTACTTTAAGATGGATCATAGATATATACATGGAGAGAGACTCTTGGGTTTCATCTCCCAGTGTCTCTTCATCTTCTAATTCTCCTTATTTTCTATTTACGATATTTACATGGATTTACCTAATAGGTGTCAACACCATGCTTAGAGAGATTTCCTACTTCCTTGGATTTCAGATTGCACAAACCCCCAAAGGAATTTTTATCTCTCAAGGCAAGTATCTCAAATAAGTATTGAAGTAATTTGGCATGGAAGAATGCTATTTGGTGAGCACTCTAATGGTGATAGGTCGCAAGCTTAGCAAGATGGATGAAAGTCCAAAAGTGGATTTTTTTATTTTTTATTTTTATTTATTTATTTATTTTATATAGATCCATCATTCGAAGCCTTTTATATTTGACAACTATAAGACCAGACATCATGTAAGTTGTTGCTATAGTTGGAATATTTCAAGCTGCTCCTAGAAAAATTCATCTCTTAGTAGCCAAAAGAATTCTCAGATATCTTAGAGAAATAATAGACTATGGACTTTGGTACCCAAGAGGTAAGTATTTCTCATTTACTATTTATACTGATGTTGATTGGGCAGGTGACGTGGGTGATAGAAAGATCACAAGTGGTGGTGCTTTCTTTCTTGGAGAAAGTCTAGTTTCATGGTTGAGAAAGTAGTAATCTTCCATTTCCTTATCTACAACTGAAGCATAATATATTATAGCAACTTCTTGTTGCACCCAACTTTTGTGGATGAAGAAAACTTTGCAAGATGTGAAAGTGGTCTATAAGTAGCCGATCCCCATCATGTCTAACAACAAAAGTGCTATAAGCATGTCAAACAATCCAATTTTTCACTCCAAGACCAAGCATATTCCCATCAAGTATCATTTCTTGAGAGAGAAAGTTGTAGCTTTGATTGTGAAGCTGAAGTATGTAACTACCAAAGAGAAATTTGCTGATATATTCACCAAGCCACTTCCTAGAGAACATTTTGATTTTTTGAGGCAAAGGTTGGCAATCGTGTCTCTCACCTCCCTACACTATCTCTTCCTTTAAGAGGAAAAAAGGCAGCTATTGGATTATCGGCATATCAGGGTGAAGTTTCCAAGTCCACATGATCACCATGACAGAGAAAGATAGTTGAAAGATGGAGCATGGTGATATGGGTGGCATAATGATGTATTTTGACATTGATGTCAAAGGGAAGAGATGATCTAAAACAACAAAGGGGTAATGATCTAATGATCATGCATATAAACAACACTAGCAACAAATACCACAACAACAGAAACCAATAAAGAGGTGTGCATTTTAGGGGGAGCATGACTTAAAAGAATTACAAGATTGCAAAAGGTGTTTTGATTTTGGTGTTACCATCAATGCCAAAGGGGGAGAATATTGAAATATGTTGTGATTGATTGAAACAAGGTGATGAAAAACAATGTTCATTGCAAATAAGAGGCAACAAAGGTGTTAAAGAAGGTCTCAAGGAGCTGACTAATAAAGCAATACGGGAAAAATGGAAACAAAAATGAGAAGAGGATTTGGAGCCAATTTTTGGGCAAAAAATCATCTCAGATGTAGGTGTAAGCCACCCAAAAGGATAGATATCTTAAATATATTTCTAATGGTATGTGGGAGTCCTAAAGGGACCTCCCAGATCAAATTTTAGAGCAAGTCAAAACTCTATGACCCCAAAGTCAAATAACATGGTTAAAGGTGTTTAGAGGAGCCTTTGGTGCGTAGCCAAAGAGACACAAGTTCCAAACCTAGTGGTAGAGACTATGTGTTAATCCTTAGGCTTAAGTGGTAGCCACAATAGCAACGAAGAAGTTTTTATTGGCTAGAGGTGGAGCCTCCCTTACAGGCTAGCTCAGAGGCATTACCCTGACGCAAAACCCTTTGGCGCACAAAGGGATGGACTGGGAAGAAAATGTTAGGCCATGTGGAAAATTTCTAAGGGAACTAGAGGTAGTCCATTAGATGTGCTTTGCAGTCTTAGAAGTGGTTTCCCACATAGCTGATCACATAGATCAACGACAAAGAGATACTCTGGGGGCACCCCTCCCAAAACCACAATCAACTCAGGAGTGGTGCCAGAGACTGAAGGCTTGAACCTGAAGGTTTTCATAAAAATGAAATAACAAGGGAAATGGTTGCAAAACAAGTCCTTAGAGGACCTTTCCTCTCTCCTCCAAGAAGACAGATGGCGGCTCATGATTGGCCCGAACAACAACAAAGGATGACATCAACATTAACCAATAGGAGGTGAACACGTGGCAGACAGATTCAATGTTTTTGGGCACCCAAGTGGCCCTTTTCCATGTGATATGTGTCACTACATAGAGGATGACATGTGGAAGAAGTGATTTCATCCCGGTGGAATAAGCCTAGAAGATTTAAAATGGTGCACAAGAGGTTTTGTTGGGCGGTGAGTTCTAGGACACGTTGGCCTATTGATAGTAGTGACAACCAATTAAAAAAGCGCTGAGATGACCCACAAGATAGCTCATCCCATAGGCATTTCCTCGGCGGGATTTTTTAATGCAATTTGCAGTGGCACTGAGTAGAAGGGTTTGAGCCACAGAGGCAAAGTGATAGCCAGTAGAGAGAGCATTGGGTGATGCCCACAGACACATTAACCTGGTGGTAGGACCCTGACGGTTTAAAGGGAGCTCCAACCTTAGTGTTGGACACAGGTTCCATGTAACAATGGAGGGCCAGGGATGTGACAATAATAGAAAGTGGGGCCAACCCCAGATCCCTTAATGTTTAAAGAATTAAATTAAATTTAAGATTTGGGATCGAGATCTATAGACTAAGTGCCCACACTAGGCCTTATGCCATAAGGAGTGACCATGGACGTGACAGTTGAAAGAGTTTTGGAGGCTCTTGGAACTGGCTAAGTGTTATTCCTTGGTCACATTGCATAGAGGTATGACCAATGGTGAAGAGCCATTAGCAAAAAAAAAGTCCTGCGTAGAGCTCAAAAGCGCTAAGCACTGAATAGCTTAGGCCATGGTTGCAGAGACCGGTCCTATGGTGAAAATCAGGTAAATGGATGAAACGAAAGGGACTTAAGGAAAAAAATGCAAAACCTCCTGTTAAGAGCTAGTTTTGGCAGTTAAGCCAAAATAGAACTACAATTAAAAACATTGCTAAAACCTATAACTTACCAAAATTAGTAGAAAAAACTCAATTTAAGTGGTAGAAAAGGCAAAGAATGTCAGCTTAACTTAGAGATGGAGCCCAAAACAAAAAGCACAATCCAAAATATAGAAGAAGTGGGACAAAGGTAAAAATAAAGACTTCATGTAGAAATTCAAAGACAAAGATAGCAAAAGAAAATCTATAAGGAAGGTTTGATCAAGAAAAATGTACCAATTTATTTTGAGACTGAGCTTCTGGAGTAGTGACGTGTTGGTACGTTGAGGTGGTGTCTTTCATAGTAATCATAGATTGTTGTAGGCGATTTTTGAGGGGTGATAGGGATAAATTGTTTGTTAGAAAAGTAGAGAAGGAATTCATGGTGCTGGTATGAAAATGGATGAAAAATGGAATAATGAGTGCCAAAGAAAGCTGTAGCTTGTTGATTAGGGGTTGGTGCTCCTTCTAGTGTGTGTTGGAGAATAGGTGGGGTTGTAGCTCTATTTAGTTGCAGCTAATAAACTATGAAGTTGTAGCTTCCTACTGGTTGAAGCCAAAACTTTGTAATTACCAGTTGTAGCTTTCCCTATGAATGAATTGAATAACAACCCTAAAAGTTACTTGTTATTGTGTGTTCCATTATGATTGTTGATGTTAATCTCTGTTATGGTTATTTAAGTTATCATTGAAGTATTTAATGATGTGCACTAAGTAAAAGAACATTTTAAATTGGTAAAATTGTTACAATACTGATTCACCCCCCCTCTCAATACTTTTCTGGTTTCCAACATTTCTTTGAGTTTTTAATTATGTAGAAAAAAGGCCACTAAAAATATATATCCATTCATAAATATTTTCTATGTGAAACAAAGTTATAGTAAGTTCTTCGCATAAATCATATTTTTTAACTAGTTCATGTGCACTCATGCATAAATATTTTCTGTGGGAAATTCAATTAGAGTATGTTTCACACACTAGCCATATGGGTCCAACCGATTCATGCACACTCAAATCACATTTTTTCTAGTGTCAAAATATAGAAGTTGGACATGGATTAATAAGAGACTCTATGTAGAACCTATCTGAGAACCAAAGAATTATTCCTCTAATATATCGATGCCATCCTCAAAAAATGTTTATCCCTCTTGAAAGTAAAGAGGAAAAGCTGATGAAGCAAAGGAACATAGTTCCTCAAAAATGCAAGCGAGGGCAGGAAACAAGCCAAGGGTGGAACTTCATGGAGAATTTCAGAAAATCAGATCCCCAAGTTTTGATGGGGAGACAAAAGAAGCAACTAAATCTTGGTTGTTGAATATTAATATATATTTCAACTATATGCTTACTCCATGTAGATATAGGCTAAGCTGGCCACTTACCAGCTATAAGGGAATTCCTTCTTATGGTGGGAGGAAATAAGGAATGCCCATAATTTAGAGAGAGAAGAGGTTTATTTGCAGGAATTTTAGAGATTTTTTAAACATAAGTATTTATCTAAGCATTATTTTGATAATGGAGAAAAGGAATTCCATGACTTAGAATTGGGGCAGATGTTGAAGTGAATTGTTAACAAAATTTACCCATTTATTGGCCTATGTGCCCTACTTGAAAGAGGAAAAGGCAAAGGTAAAATGTTTTATAAATTGTCTCCCATTTTCATTTAGGGAAAGAATTGAATATGATAATCTGAAGACTATGGATGAAGCAATAAAAAAAGACTAAATTTGTTATCGACAAGCTAGACAAAGGACTGAAACTCAGAAGTCCTAGTCGAGCAAGAAAAAACACAAGATGAATCTAGGACTAAGGAGTGGGAATTATGGAATGTATAAATAGTTTGGAAAGAGAAGCTAGAGAGGAAACTAGAACAAAAATGATAATCAAACATCCAAGGAACATAATCAGTCCCACGTTGGGGCTAAGTAAGTAGAAGTTAATAAATGTGGAAATGGTAAGGGCAAAAAATATTAGAGGTGTTGAGGTTTCGAAGAACCCCATTTATTAAGAGATTGTCATTACGCAAACAAAAGTGTGGAAATTTTATAGAATTTAAATGAAGCTTCTACTATCAATGACATATCTAGGAGCACACCATACATTAATGCAACGTTGGAGGGATGTCAAGTAGAAAATCGGTCAACAATAGTAGAACTTGAAGGTACCATTTTTAACCAAAACATTTCTATATTAATAGATCCTAACACTAGTTGAAGTTATAATAACCCTCAGGTAGTAGAAAAATGTAAGCTTAAATTTGAAAAAAACAAAAAATTGTGATTAGTTCAGCTAACCATAAGAACAAAAAGGAAACCGATAAACTGCGTAAGGACCTACCAAGTGATCTTGAATGGAAATCAAACCATATTAAATCTAAATATATTACCTTTGGGATCCTATGACATGTTGGTAGGGATGGACTAGTTTGAGGGGCACCGAGCTATTGTGGACTGTTTAAATAAAAAATTTACATGTACAACAAAAAGTGGAGAATTTCAAGTCATCAAAGGTATACCCAAGCCCGTTTCTATACAACAAATAACAACATTGAAGTTAAAATGAGTTGTAAGGAAAGGCTTCAAAATTTTCCCATACAAGTTGAGGATTAATCAAAAAACAAAGTGGATAAGTTTGTGGATGGGTTGGATGTTATTCGACATTTCCCAGATGTGTTTCCATATGATCTAGTTTGCCACCAAAAAGGGGGATAGGTTTTTCCAAAGAGTTGATACTGAGATCATCTCTGGTATCAAAGGCCCCTTATCGAATGAGCGTGCCAAAACTTACAAATTTGAAAATGTAATTGCAAGAAATACTTAATAAAAGATATACACGACCTAGTGTGTAACCATGTGGTGCACTGATCCTCTTTGTTAAACAAAGTTTATCATTAAAAATAAGTATCCCCTTCTGAGGATTGATGACTTTTTTTATCAAGTCAAAGGAGCGACAATTTTTCAAAAAATGACCTTAGATCTAAGTATCATCAACTGAGGATTAAGGAAGAATATGTTCCAAAGAAAACCTTTAGAACAAGATACGAGCATTATGAATTTAATGCTTTACCCTTCAGGTTCACAAATTTCCCTGATACATTTATGTGTTTAATGAATAGTGTATTCACTTTTTTTTAAGATAAGTTTGTTCTAATTTTTATAGATGATATATTAGTATACTCTAAGACATTGGAAGAGCACAAATGTTAGTTGGAAATAATGCTACAAACTCTGTGTGACAACCAACTATATGAAAAATTTAGTTAGTGTGAGTTATACCAAGATAAGATACAATATCTTGGTCATGTTATATCTAAAGTTGACATAGTTGTAGACCCAGAAAAGGTAAAAGCTATATTTGACTAGCCAGTCTCGAAAGACATGGAAAATTGGGAATAACCAGATATTATCGTAGATTTATAGAAGGGTTTTCAAGAATAGCACATCTCATAATTTCTCTACAGAAGAAAGGGGTAAAGTTTGAATGGACCCAAAGATGCCAAGAAATCTTTGAAAGAATAAAACATTTGTTAACAGTGGCACACATTTTACAAATAGCAGACTAAGATAAAGAATTTGTTGTGTGCACAGATGCCTATTGGAAGGGCTAGGAGGAGTATTAATACAAGAAGGACATGTGATAGCATATAAATATCACAAATTAAAAGAGCACGAAAGAAGATGTGAAGTTTATGACTTGGAATTATGAACTATTATTAACACCTTAAAAATGTGGAGACACTACTTAATGGGAAAGAGATTTACATCAATAACAAACCACATTAGTTTGAAATATTTTTTTAGCCAACCCGACATGAATGCCAGGATGGCTAGGTGGATGGAATTCTTAAGAAAATACCATTTTTATTTTAAACATATAAAAGGAAAAGAGAACAAGGTGGTTGATGCTTTGAGCTAGAATTAAAGGTCGTTATTTGAGGTAGGGGTGAGTAAAATCGAAACAATTTTTTTTAACAAGTAAACAGGGAAGCAATAAGTGATAGAAATAATAAATAATTTTTGACAAAGTAAGAAGTGAAAATACACAAGGAAAATATTTGTAATATGAAATTAATGAAAAGGAATTGTTGTTATATAAAAATAGACTCTATTTTCCAAATGGGTAGAAATTAAAAAGTTAATTATGTTTGAATATCACAACAAACCATATGCAACACATATAGGATACCAAAAGATGAGTTACTCACTTAAAAAGGAGTTTTATTGACCCAAAATGAAGAGGGAGGTTGCATAGTACCTGAAAAAGTGTCAAGAATGTCAATTGGTGAAGTTATAACACCAAAATCTAGCAGGGTTGTTGATTCCTCTACCAATTCCATAATGGAAATGGGAGGTGATATACCTAGACTTTTGTTGATGGTGCTAGACCCGCCAACATGTCAGGGGATCTCCCCGGTAAGAAGTCCCAACTAGACCTTAGACCATTTGGTGTAGGAGTCCCAGTAATGGGTTGTATGGTATCCCCTTGACCACGGTTTCACACAAAGGCAAGTAATATGTCCCTGTTGGTAGCAAGGGTGTGACAACTGTCGCAAGACAAGGAAGGTGCATGAACGGTTCTAACACACAGAGAGTGGGGTGAGTGCACCCCTTGGAAACCTGTGACAGCAAGTGGCTTGGAAGGGAACACACGAGCGAAGATGCATCACAAACTGGAAATCAAGTTAGCTAACAATCCAAAGTGATGGTTAAACCAATTAACACATTTCAGTAAGATTCATACATACTTATACAAAATAGTCCATACATGCATGCATAAGCAAAGAGATACATATACCATTTAGAGTAAACAAGATAACTAGAATACAATATAACATATGCATGAAAAGTGTTGGCTCTATTATATTAAGAAATGTAAGTTCTAGCCATACAATACATCCATGTCCAACCACTAGTTCTGACAGCGGAACGTTACAACCACAACTGCCTACTCCTCCAAAGAGATATACTATCTCTGCGCAGTGGAGAAGCCAAGGCGCGTTACAATACCATCCAAGCTCTCTCTAAGATAGTATTATCGGAAGCTTGGCTGACCAAAATCCTATACAATGAGTTATGAGGGACTAATTATAGCAAAGGGTGGGGTGGCCCTTGACATTCTGCTCTGTGACAGTTCATCTACCCTCATGACTCTTCATCTACTCTATGACTGTTACATCCAGCTATCGACACTTGAACTTCCACTTGACAAGATGTTACATTACAATGCACATGTACCCATCTGAGACAAAATGGCTTGAGCAAGCCATGCAAGACATCACTAACACTCAGACTGTTGTGGTAAGACCAACTCTTTGACATCCTAGTGATGGTCAATGGTGGCGAATTGATGCCAAGCTTGGTCATCCATGATGGTGTCTGTGCACTCAATGGTGACATCTTGCTGAAGCGAACACTTGCCTCTGTTGCATTTGTGTACATTGATATGGCTCCTCCATCTAACTCATCTGATAGCATGTACATGGTCATCTTGGGTGCGACCGGACCGGAAACATGTTGATGCATAATGTTTGCGATGATCTCCAAGCATGTGATGGTGGCTGCAAATATCAACTTGTCAAAATACATGTTCAACTCTAGTTAGACTTGCTTCTTGTCTTCGCCTAGGTGAGTGTGCCAAATGGGTGGGATCGCACACATGCGCACAATGACATGCATGCTGCTGAATTTCCTTGCATGCTATCAACAACACTGCTCACCTTGTCTACTCCGTGCCAGCTACTGGGATGGATCCATAACTTGTATGGGCACAATTTCATTCGTCTGTGCATGTTGCACCCCCTATTGTACATGTTCTTGCAGCAACTCATTCTCTCATCTATGCAACTCATGTTCTTCCTTGAGTTGTTGCTTCAGCACATGCAACTCTTTCTTTGTTCTATTCTCTGCCTTTGTGTGATCTTCATGTCATGTCGTCACCTCATAGCCTCAATCTCCAAGGCTACTTTCATCATGAGTGGATCTGCCTTGAACTTGCAGCTTTTCTCTGCCTCTATGTTGTCAACAACCTTCCTCTTGCATTCATCGTGCACAGTTTTGATGCCTTCTACTGTTGCTTGTTGTGATATATTTGCCATTGATCATGATATCCTTGTCCATGAACAACTTGATGTCTTCATGGATAGGCAAGTTCATAGACACTTGATCGACTGCATCCCTAGTTGCGCTCTTGACAGTGTCTTTGACTCTGCTCTCCTGGAAGCCATTGTACTTGTGTTGCTGAGAGACAGACAAACACCTATGATGCCTGGAGACATAACAACACTCACAAGAAATCTGTCAGTCAAAAACCAAAAAAAACTTGAGGACTGAGTTGCAACATACTTGTGTGATTGAACACGAAAGTTATGCAATTTTTGCCAAGAGGTCGGGAGACTGACTACCAAAACTGTGCAAGGCAAAGTTTGAGATGTCAAGAGGTTGATTGACTGCTGGAACTACACAATGCACAGTCCAGCCTAGCATGCTGAGGATTGAAACTGTGCAATGCACAATTTTAGTTAGCATTTATATGCAACCAGCAAATTGCATTGCACAGTTTTTGGGGCAAGTAGGACACTGCCTCCAAGAATTGCGCAATGCAAGCCTGGAGGTTAGTGCTAGACCAGAATTGCACAATTTCTGAAGGGAAGGCAGAGCCTTCGCTTCTAGAAATGCGCAGTGCTAGCTGGGAAGGGTATGGTCCGGGCCAAGGTAGCCTAGACCAACCGACGGGCAACTGAAAACATGAGAATTTTGGATGCATGGTGAGATAAGTGCAAACAAAAGTGAATGATCATTCATGCAAACAACAAGTGCAAGATTAAGAAAAAGGGAAAGCATGTGCGTGTGTGAAGTGATTAGTTGCAACGACGATCGTCCGTGCAAAACAATGTCTTGCTTGTGACAATTGTGAGATGCGAATGAAAACTAAAACGATGCCTCTACAATATAACATACATCAAAATGATAGCAAGCGCTCACTAAAATCAAGCAGACAACACTCACATAAAGTGAAACACAAAAAGTGATAGAAATGCAACACAAGACATGAAAAGCGGGCTTACCCCAAAATAGCTGAGTTGAATGTGCTAATGACTCCTATATGCAATGAGGGATGTTAGAGCTACAAGGTCAATGTGAGCAATGAGCTTTCTAGCATTCGGTTGATGATTTTTGATAAAAATCGAGGTTGTGGCACCTATACCACAAATCTAGGAAAAACAACACTTGGCGGGAGGTTTCTGAAATGATCCTTGCATGTAAACTCTAGCTACTAAAAATAGATCCCTAAATCAAGGGATTCCTTTGCATGTTGCCTTGGGAGAAGCAGTCCATTCATGCAGAATAGTTTTTTTCAGTCTCAGGTGGAACCAGTCAACCCAATGGCACATGCAACAGCCTGCTCAGCTAAGGGCGAAAACATGTGCATTTCTAGGAGGGAGTTGGGTTGACTGCCCATAAGTTTTGCGCAATTTATAGGCTGAGCAGCTGACTACTACCCATAATTTCACAATTTATGGGCTAAGCAACCCTGTTGGGAGGAATTGCACAATTTTTCTAGTGAATAGTGACAGGCATATTTGTGCAATTTTGGAGCCTAGCAAGCTGCCAGTGAACAATTTCTAGAGGGAAGGACGATTCCCCTCTAGAACTACACAATTCCTTGAGGGAGCTGCACAACCTGTAGATGGACCAAATCCAGAGAAACCACCCGTGTGAGGGGGATGCAACAAGCTTTAATGGATAAGCTATCATTCTGCAAGAAAATCACTAAAGCTTGTGTACTTGACAAGGCAAGACATGTTGTTGTGAAAGGTTGGTAGGGAGGCTCCAAAACGAAGCTAAGGCAAAATTTTGGAGGGTGGTTGTAGCTGCTACAACAACTTTATAACTGGGTTACCCAAAACAAGAAGACAACACCATTCTATCATGGTAGCTGTGAAAAATTTGACAAAGGATGCTCACTTTAGTCCTGTACATTCCACTTGTAAGGGTATATAAGTGGCGGAGGTTTTCATGAGATAAATATTTTGACTAAAAGGAATACCTAAGACAATGATATCTAATAGCAATGCAAAGTTCATATCAAACTTCTGAAATTTTTTGTTTGCTGGATTAAGAACACAATTAAAGTTCAGTACTCCATATCATTTGCAAACAAATTAACATATAGAGAGGGTTAATCAAGTGCTAGAAGATATGTTATGTATGTACCTTATGAGCCAATCTACTAAGTTTGAAGATTATTTGCACCTAGTGGTTTTTTCTTACAACAATGGGTATCAGGCCTCACTTAAGATGAGTCATTTTGAAGCCTTGTATGGAAGAAGTTGTCGTGTGCCTATCAACTAGTGTCGACCAAAGGTTAGACTCTTATTAGGACCATATCAATTGTTGGAAATGGAGGATATGATAAAAAATATTAGAATGAATCTAAACGCTGCCCAAGAGAGGCATAAGAGTTATGCTAATCTCAAAAGGATACATAAATAATTGAGTGTAGGAGAATTAGTTTGTGTTAAAGTAAAGCCAAATAAGAGCTCTTTAAAGTTTGGAAATTTTCTAAATTTCCTGCATGATTTTGTGGACCAATTGATAATTTGGATAGAATTGGGCCAAAAGCTTATCAATTGGCATTACTAGCACATGTTAAAGTTCAGAGTGATTTTCCGTGTCTCTATTAAAGAAGTATGTACATGATCAATCTCACATAATTGATTGGCATGTGGTACAGGTTGAATTGGACCAACCCCACACACACACACATACAAACACACATGTAGTACTTACAGTAGTAGTACTATATAATCTTACAATATTAGTAAGTACTTACAGTACTTACAATAGTACTATATATATAGTACTTACATGTTATAAAGTAAACTATAGGACATAATCCTAAACCTTTAGTCATAAACAAAAAGGGTTAGGACCTAGAGAAATGACAAGGGTTCCCTATTACAAAGATCCCCTGAGTCACTCTGGTCTAGAATATATTAAAAAAAATACTAAATAAGATGAACTAACACCACAAAGGTGCCTTTTCATACATATAAATAGTATAGATGAATTATTATTATAACAAACTAATAATGTAGCATATGTAGGTTAATATTTAAAGAAGTTTAGATGTCAAACCAGGTATCTACTGAGTAGTAAACTGACACAGAGACAAGTAGAAGAAAAGAACTACCTGTTTCTTTACAAGAAAAATACAGTGATGCTCACAAGAACTCTTTCGGAATTTAGGATATGCATTTATACACACCTATATTTCTATATTTATATAAAAGGATACAAACAAAAAGGAAAAATATTTGTAACAATTTATATTCGAAGTACTAACACTAATATATAACCCTTGTGTCATATATAATATGCTCATGGCCGTGATAACAATTAGAAATGGAGACATGAAATTGTAAAAGAACTAAAAAATATACTTAACTACATTATAGTGTATGCGACATTAAATCCTTTCCTTGAAAATTTAAATGAACAATGAATAGACATTAAAAACCTTCGATACGATGACATCAAATAGAGTACATACAAAAATAAATTTAGTTTGGGCTTAGCAATCCTCCATGCATGGAATAGAACAAATAGAGGCCTACTGCCTGTTACTTAAATTAAAACTTGACATTACTCATATACTATGAGTTAAAAAGAATGAAAAACAATGAAACCAGACCCAACTTCCACTGAGAGAGGGTTTCACAATTAACAATAATAGTTAGCTCCAAATGATAGGTTGTAGAATCCATAACTTGGGGCCAAATAAAAAGAGAAATGTAAGAACCTGTAAGCTAGAGACGAACCCCTTTTTATAATAATGAGCCAAAACCCTTTCTCTCCATAACTTAGCCGCATAAAAAATGTCATACCTACCATATAACCAAGGTAACACCATTAGTAGGGAGATGATACAGAATATTATTTCTTCTAAAAGAATTTATGCAAAAGACAAAAATTTATAGAATGAGATTTACCTCGTATACCTATGAGGAAACGTTAGGTGCGGTTGTTATCCATGCCTATGATTCCAAGAAAAACCAGAACTTGGGAAGTCAATCTTTTTAGAAATTGAACTCTAGAGAGGAGTTGTGACCAGGCCAGTGGAGAATGTTTAAAAGGAATTAAAAATAAAAGCTAATTTTCCCTTCTAGAAAAGTATATGAGCATAGAAAAATCTAGGTCAATTTACTTGAAGCCAAGGACCCAATTTGGGTGTGAATAAGAAAACCCTTGCGTATACAATGCTATTGATCTTTTGGCATTGTAGTGAACAAAAAAAATATAGGAATCCTTCATAAGAAAAAGATAAGAAGAACATTATGTAAAACACAAAGGGGGATATGCAAAGAATTGACAGAGGGTTACCAAAATTACTCGAGGAATGAATACCATCTATTTTGGTAGCAACAAAGAAATTTGGAAGAAGAAAAATAGTGTCATGCCGCTCTTGAATGCCAAAAAAATTAGTGAATTTTTCAGGGATAAACCCTTAGGGTTTGCAGAATTACCCTAACCCTTGCAAAGCGCTTTTCTCCAAGAAACTTTAGAAAGAATGAGAGACATCATTGGGTTAGGGTAATGTGGTTACCCTAACTATTGCCCAATTTATTTTCACCGTCCACATACATGAAAACCGTGACTGTTAACATGACAACTATCACAAGGTACCACAGAGGGGGAAACTGAATGCCAACTTTCGAATTGCATCTAAATGCATTGAAAAGATACCAAATGTTATGGCTAAAATAAAATAAAATGACACCATATAGCATGACTATAATATAAGTGATATAACAAATATTTACAAGAACTATAATGTATGGATAGAGTCCATTAAATCCAAGTTGAGGATGCATAAACATTAAACAAAATTTTTAATAATATAGGATATATGTATGTGTATCAAATGTGGTCGTAACTGCAAGGTCTAGTGCTACTTTAGATTATAATGACACTATTCTACATTTAGACGAGGATGCAAGCCAAATGGGTAACACATTGGCGATATGAATGGACCTCTCTTGCATTAAAGAAAAAAAAAGTGGTTGTGATTGTATCTGAAGTCACAAAAGTAAGGATTAGTTCCTCCTTGTATTATGAATTACCAATGTTAAACTTGAATTTCCCTTAAGTATAAAGAATAATTGAAGTCTTATGGATAGATATATGAATTATTGTAGAGAAGTGAGAATTATTACTCATCATTGGGTTCTACATATAAGTTATCAAGCTACATGTATACGTATATTTATTCCCTAGACTTGACAAGTAAAAATAATGAAGATGAACCGAGGAAAATTAAGAAATCTAGTTAGTATGGAGCACAATAAATTAAAAAAAAATAAAATAAAAAATACTATCTTTTTAATTTACAAAATTCTATTGTGGAAATTTTATTAATTGGGAGGAGAGATGTTACAGGTGGTATCAGAGCCGAGGTTTCAAAATTTTGGCCTTTTGAGCTGACTACAATTTCATTGATCAATGAATGACTCTATGTGCACAAAAGAGAGAGAGAGAGAGCATGTAGTAAAGGAAGCTGCACAAAATAAGCAAGATGGATGA
This sequence comes from Pinus taeda, assembly GCA_000404065.3. NCBI lineage: Eukaryota > Viridiplantae > Streptophyta > Pinopsida > Pinales > Pinaceae > Pinus > Pinus taeda. Next base: position 301,049 of record APFE031256877.1, on the reverse strand, counting down.
ACCAAAGGACACACATATTGAAGAAGAGGAACTTTATGTCCACCTAGGATAACAAGCACAAATACCTACTAGAGAATTATTGGATATGATGAGTAACCTCCAACCCGAATTAATAAATTTGCATGCAGGGCATGAGAAACTGTTGAAAGCTAGTGCATAAAAAGAACAATTGATTAAAAATTTAACTGATAAGTCAAACCCCAAAATAGTGGAAATAGTAAGGGATGAAGAAAATAGAGGGGAAATGTCCAAATGAAAAAATACGGAGGAAGTGGGAGAAAGTAAAAAGGAAAAAATTATTGAAGCAGAGGAGCATAACTCCTCCAATATGCAAGCTAGGGCAGGAAGGAAGCCCAGGGTGGAACTTCATGGAAAATTTTGGAAAATCAGACCCCTAACTTTTGATGTGGAGACAAAAGAAGCAGTTGAGGCTTGGTTGTTGAATATTAATATATATTTTAAGTATATGATTACTCCACAGAGTTAAAGACCAAGCTGGCCACTTACTAGCTACAAGGGATAGCCTCCTTATGGTGGGAGGAAATGAGGATTGTCAATAATTTAAATAGTAAAGAGGTTGATTGGGATGAATTTTAGATATTGTTTAAAGAAAAGTGTTTATCTCAGCATTATTTTGATGATAGAGAAGAGGGATTCCATGACTTAAAAGTGGGGTAGATGTCGATGGATGAATTAGTAACAAAATTTACAAATTTATTGCACTAGGTGTCCTATCTTGAAGAGGGAAATTGAAAAGGTAAAATATTTTATGAATGGTCTCCCACTTTCATTTAAGTAAAGAACTGAATATGAAAATATAAAGACAATGGATGAAGCAATCAGAAAAGAATGAATTTGTTATCAACAAGCCAGGCAAAGGAGTGAAGGTCAGAAGTCTTGGTCAGGAAAGAAAAAAGACAAGATGCATCCAGGACTAAGGAGTGGGAAGTTTGGACTATCTAAATAGTTTGGAAAGAGTAGTATGAGAGGGAACTGGAACTAAAATAATAATCAAATATCCAAGGCATGTAATCAATCCAAAGTTGGGACTATGCAAGTAGAAGTTAATAAAGGTGACAATGGTAAGGATAGGGAACCTTTGAGGTGTTTGGGTTGCATAGAAACCATTTATTGATAAATTTTCCTTATGCAAAAAAAATTGTGCAAAATTTTCAACATCAAAATGAAGCTTTTACAATCAATGACATAGTTAGGAGCATACCACGCATTAATGCAACATTGGAAGGACATCAAGAAAAACATAAATCCACATTGGTGGAACTTGAAGGTACCATTTTTAACCAAAGCATTTCTATATTAATAGATCGTGGCGCTAGTTTAAGTTATATTAGCCTTCAGGTAGTAGAAAAATGTAAGCTTAAATATGAAAAACACAAAAATTCGTGGTTAGTTCAACTAGCCATAGGAAAAAAAAGGAAAGTGAAAAACTAGGTAAGGACCTTCCCAAAGACCTTGGATTGAAGTTAGACCATATTAGATCTAAATATATTACATTTGGGATCCTATTGACATGTTTATAGGGATGAACTGGTAGGCGAGGCACTGAGCTGTTGTGGATTGTTTAAAAAAAATTGTTACCTGTACATCAAAAAGTGGAGAAGTGCAAGTCATCAAAGGCATAACTAGGCCCATTTCTATACTAAAAAATAACAACTTGAATTTAAAAGGAGCTGCAAGGGAAGGGTGCCAACTTTTTTCCATACAAGTCGAGAATCAATCAAAAAACAAAGTGGGTAAGTCTGTGGATGGGTTGGATGTTATTTAAGATTTCCTAGGTGTGTTTCCAGATGATATTTTGGGTCTGCCACCAAAAAGGGAGATAGATTTATCCATAGAGTTGATACCAGGGGCAACTTTGGTATTAAAGGCCCCTTACAAAATGAGCATGTTGAAACTTATAGAGTTGAAAATGCAATTCCAATAAATGCTTAATAAAGTTTATATACAACCTAGTGTGTCACAATGGGGTGCACCAGTCCTCTTCGTTAAAATGAAATGTGATACCTTTACATTATGCATCGATTACCATCAATTAAACAAGTTGACCATTAAAAATAAGTATCCCCTTCCGAGGATTTATGACTTGTTGGATCAATTCAAAGGAGGGACGATATTTTCAAAAATTAACCTTCGATTTGAGTATCATCAATTGAGGATTAATTAAGAAGATATTCCAAAGACAACCTTTGAATAAGATATGGGCATTACAAATTTACAGTTTTACCCTTCGGGCTCACAATTTCCCTTGCTATGCTTATGGGTTTAATGAATAACATATTCAACAAGTGTTTAGATAAGTTTGTGCCGATTTTTATAGATTATATTTTGGTACACTCTAAGACATTGGAAGAGCACAAACAACACTCGGAAATAGTGATGTAAAATATGTGTGACCTCTAGCTGTAATAACCCTCCTCCCACATCTAACCAAGTAACCAACCAATCGGGGTAAACATGCGACGAGAGAGGCCACTATGAAGGGATTCAACCTCCTTGACGACCTTAAGGAAATGGAATCGACGTAACACATCAACCCTACCTTCCACATCAACAATAACACCCCCAGGAGACATCTCAGCCACTCTGACATCTTGCCCTTGGGTCCCACTGATATTTTAGACCTCTTGACCTCTGGATGCTCTCATGTTATAGGCATACTAGCGTCCAAGGACATCTAGACGCTCTCATGGGCTTGCAAGCCAACGTCCAGGGGCTTTTCCTAGCATACTTGTGCCAACATCTGTGAAATTCAAGGCACTTTTATAGCCCAAAATTCCATCAACTTCCTAGAACTTGTGATAACTTCTAGAATCTATGAAATACATGATGACAAGACTAATAAACCAAAAATCAACCTCATGACTAGGCATGACCATCCTCAACTGGGACTGACATTCCATCAAACACTTGGCATCAATGCACCCTACAAATCTAGGATCGAAGACATAGCATGAACGACTTAAAAATGTTATGAAACATCACGAGAAGGATCACCAGCTTCTCCAATGAGATGTTATGACATCAATCAAGTCTTGCATCCATCATTTTAACAATTACAAATAAGTACATGAAATGACCAGGACATGAACTAGTCAATCAACCATGCTTATAACCAACATATATGATCCGGATTTAAACAGGAACGCAATAGATTACAGAGATAACCATAAATACAGAGATGCGATAACCATAAATAAAGAGATGCAGTGGAAATAACACTTTATTTCATTAATGGAAAATACCGAAATATGCTTACAACCAGAATTGGAAATAAACCAGCTAGGACGATGGTAGCTTATCTCTGAGAAGAGATGTGCGGCTACATGTCTCTGAACTGTTCCGAACTTGTGTTACAATGAGACTCAAAGGCCTATTTATTATTGAGAAACAATGGAAAACCCTTCACATTCCAAAACCGACACCTAAAAGATGAAACGCCAAATTGTGGGCCCCGTTTTGGGTAAATTGGTACATCAATTTCCCGGGGTCGTAACTTTGGCATACGATCTCTGTTTGACGCGTATGATAGCTCG
>APFE031256877.1:284451-297149 GCA_000404065.3 Pinus taeda | reverse complement strand
TTTCTTGTGGCTTCGACGGGTTGTCTTGGGTCACCCCGCCTTGGTTTTGTCCTTTGGGCTTCGGATTTGCAGATCCAATGTCTCTCTTCTTCTGTTTGAACTTTTGCTCGATTCTGACAGCGTATCGGTATGCTGTGCCGAGTGAGGAGATGTCCAAGAACTCCATCTCTTCCTGGATGTATCTGTGTAGGCAGCCGCGGTATTTGAGCACCAGATTCCGCTCAGAATATTTGATACCCAACTATGTGTGAAGGTTATGAAAAATGTTTGTGAACTCCGGCACATCTTGGTCCCGTCCCTGCCACAGCGTGGTCCATTTGATGTATTTGTCCTCGTAGCATTTGACAGGGTAGTACTGATCCTTGATGGCATCCCGGAAGTCATTCCAAGTGGGTGCGGCTAAAAATAACGAGCCTGTACTTTCATCCTTCTGCTCGCAGTAGGTTTCCCACCAGTCCTTGACGTGGGGGGCTGCTTTGAGAAGAGCAAAAACCATCTTTTCCCGACTTGAAAATTCATGAACAGAGAAATACCCATCTAGCAGATTTAACCATTTATCTACGGCATCTGCGTCTATTTTACCCTTGAAGATGGGGATTTCAAAATTAACTTGTACCTTAAAGGGCGTGGCGTTTCCAAAGTCGCTGCTGGAAGCCGATGCGTCACCTCTAGGTAGCCGCTGAAGGATCTGCGCAAAGTTATCCATCATCGCGTTCCTTTTCCGCTCGAGTGCTTCTTCGAGCAAGATTTTGATAGGATCTCCTACCCCCTCGTCTTTCTTCTCATCCGCCATGGGAGGCCGTCGGGATTTGCGAGGCTGGTTCTTGCAAAGGTTCGACCAGTTCAAGCCCTAACTCCTTATATCCTGACCTCGTCGGGAACATGCAAAGAAAAACCGAGAAAAAGCAGACTGCTCTGATACCACTGATCCGGATTTAAACAGGAACACAATAGATTACAGAGGTAACCATAAATACAGAGATGCAATAACCATAAATAAAGAGATGCAGCCGAAATAATACTTCATTTCATTAATGGAAAATACCAAAATATGCTTACAACCAGAAATGGAAATAAACCAGCTAGGGCGATGGTAGCTTATCTCTGAGAAGAGATGTGCGGCTACATGTCTCTGAACTGTTCCGAACTTGTGTTACAATGAGGCTCGAAGGCCTATTTATTATTGAGAAACAATGGAAAACCCTTCACATTCCAAAACCGACCCTTAGAAGATGAAACGCCAAATCGTGGGCCCCGTTTTGGGTAAATTGGTACATCAATTTCCCGGGGTCGTAACTTTGGCACACGATCTCCGTTTGACGCATATGATAGCTCATTAGAAAGATCTATCACTATCATTGTTGGATTCCCCAAAAAACGTCGTTTAGGGCCTCAAAACGGCTCCGGAAGTTCAGGACCCGAAAAACTGCTAAAACTAGTAAGTTGTGCTATAATTAAGGAAATTGAAAATGCTGAAAGAGACAATGATGGGGGTCCAGATGGACTTGGCAGGTGGCCACCAATATCCACCTGGATCAATATACCATATAAATAACAAAGGTATAACAACCATTAAATCCACATATAAACAAGTGAAAAAGCAATATAACTTAGCTTTAATTAATCATAGGCAAATCCAACCAGGTTCAGGACTTCCACGTACCACTCGACCGTAGACATGGCTGAACCAAATATTTATTTCAACCAGTCACCCCCTTGCCATATTCCAAGCATGAATGTGGGATCTCATGGATAAACTAATCCAAAAATAACAAAGGGAATCTAGAGGTTAAACCATCTCCAGCCTCACCAAACCATGATCACACCAAAATGGTGGTCAGATCACAACCGAACCAAACTTGGAATGCCATCTAAATCCATCACTATCCTTGAGGAATTGTCTGCCTCCTTGTCTCTTAGGCTTTACTGCAATCCAATTCTGGATCACTAGGCCCTAAACCGGGACCAGTCTCTCAAGCATTACCACAATCGAAACCCAGATCACTAGGCCCTAAACCAAGACTTCTCCCTTAGGCTTTACAGTGTATCTCGCCAACACCGATCAAGTGATTCCTAGGCCTTTGGGAATGAACCTTGAGACCACCTCCGCACTGGATTCCGAAATCCATCTAGAAAACCAAAGCTCAAAACTGAGATAAACATACCAACATACCATGGCATCTAGAAAAAGACAAGGCTAGGCTAAAAACCACTATCATAACCCAACAAAACCATGCCACCAACGTCAAGATAACCATACACCAACATGTAAAGCCATGCATGTCAAAACCAGCTAGGAAATCACACATGCAAGATGTCACTTACAAGTATTCCTGATTAAGTTGCCTTATCCTACTCTTCCTTCGTTGATCCTTACTTCCCTTCCTTCCCCTTTGATTTCTTTTCCTTCCTTGATCCAAATCTAGAGTGTTCCAAGAAAACTCTAAGTGACCAAGAGTGAGAGAGAGAATAATGAGAGAGCTCCAAAACTTGAATCAACAAAAGGTTACCAACTAATCCTTAGGAGCCTTTTTATTAATGAGGCCTCTATTTTCTTCATTTTCCATTATTTTCCTTCAATTTCCTCCTCACATGCAACTTGTGACCTTTCACCTTACGTTCCTCCTAATTTCCTTTATTTTCATAAATAAATGTCCCAAAAATTCCTTTTTGCCTTTTAATGCCTTTGCCTTAGCCTTTTTTGTTTTCCTTAGCCATAAACACATCCATTGATGCCCACTAAGATATCTTTTCCCAACATTTAGCTTGGAATACATGTCCCATAACCATGGTCTTATTTGGAATTTATTAAATTTTATTACATGATATTTTCACCAAGGTTGTTACAGAACCCTCCCCCTTGGGGAACAATGTCCTCGGTGTTAAACCACACCAAGACCTTAGCAAAATTGGTTCAAAGAAAACATATTGTCCATGGAGCTTTATAACTTAGGTCATTGCAATATTTACATTGAAATACCTGCTCAAAAGAAAAAAATCATGACAAGATGGCAAGATAACAAGCATATCGCTTATTGGAGATTTATAACTTAGCTCATGGCAGTATTTACATCCATATACATATATACATATACCAAAACATCAACAAAACATATGCGAAACGTATACCAAACATCAAATCAAAAAAACTTTGCCTCAACTGACAAGCAATGAAGGATGCATGGCCCACATATGATCTGCCATCTCCCATGTAGCTTCTTCAAGACCAAAGTGCTTCCACTACACTTTAACTTGCTCTATGGCTCTATTCTTGAGCATAAGATGCTTCTGCTACAATATGCACTAAGGCTCCGGCTGGAACTCTCCTTCTTTCTCCACCCGCAATACAAACCAATCAATAACATGATCAACATCCTTTATATACCTCTTAAGCAATGAAATATGGAAAACATCACAGACTTTCATTGTTGGAGGCAGTACAAGTCGATATAGCACTAGTCTAATCCTCTCATGGATCTCAAAAGTCCTGCAATACCGTGGTGCCAACTTGGCACATGATCCAATCCTGAAAGAGCTCTTTTTGGGCTTGATGTGAAAATACACATGCTCCCTAACGTCAAACTCCTTGAACACCTTGTGCTGATCTACATAACTCTTTTGTCTATCATGTGTTGCCTTTAGATTCTTCTTTATAACCTGCATTTCCTATTCCATGTCTACCAACATATCCGATCCAATAAGTACCATGTTCACTGGAGCACTCCAACTGATGGGAGCATTACAACTTTTTCCATACAATGCCTCGAAAGGAATCATCCTCAATTAATCTTGATAACCATTCTTGTATTCAAACTCAACCAATGGAAGATACTCTTCCCATTTCCTCTACTAGTGCATCACATACATCCTCAACATATCTTCCAAGATCCTGTTGACTCTTTCTATCCATCCATCTGCAGATGATAAGTTGTACTAAATGTGAACCTTGTTCCCAAACCTACAAATAGTTCCTTCCATAACTTGGAAGTGAACTTTGCATCCATTTTTGACACAATCTTCTTCGGAACACCATGTAATCTCACTCTCTCTGATGAAAACCTATTCTACCTCACTGGCTGAATATGTAGTCTTCATTGGAATGAAGGGAGCTACCTTTCTCAACCTGTCAACCACAACCATAATAGAATCATGTTGTCTCACTATCCTCGGAAGACCTGTAATGAAATCCATGGAAATGACCTCCCATTTCCATTCCAAAATCATAATAGGTTGTAGTAGACCACCTAGATTCTTACATTTTGCCTTTACTTGCTGACAATGTAAACATCAAGCCATGAACTCTACTATTTCCTTCTTCAAATTTAGGAAATAGTAAAACTTCTTTACCACCGTCAACATCTTCTAATATCCTGGGTGACACGAGTATGAATTCATGTGAAACTCCATCAAGATAAGCTTCTTGAGCTCACTGTAATTTGACACATAGATCCTATCCCTGAATCTCACCAAACCATCTGTTGTGAGATGATAGTATGCATCCAGATCACCTATACCTATACCTGTAGCTATACCTACACCTATACATGTGCATGTCACTATACATACACCCACACATCTTCCTGTACCTATACATGTACCTATATTTGTACTTTGTTGAAACATGTGGATGATCTCCATGTACTTTTAATCCCACTGTCCTACCTACAAGATCCTATCATGTAACTCTATCCCATAAGATCTCATAGATTTTATATTCTTACATGTACCTTCCTTCTAAGAGCATCTACAACCTCGTTCTCCTTTCCTTTGATGTATTTAATCTCGAAGTCGAACTCACTGACGGTGGACAACCATCTAGCTTGTATAGCATTTAGATTCTACTGGTCAAACAAATACCTCAACCTACTGTGGTTGCTCATCAGTACAAACCTCCTGCCAAGAATATGGTGCCTCCACATATTCAATGCATGTATGATCATTGCTAGCTCAAGATCATGTGTCAGATAGTTCTGCTCATGCTGATTTAGTTTCTATGACTCATATCACACTACCTGTCCTTCTTGCATGAGAACTCCACCAAGTCCTCTCTTACAAGCATTTTTACACACTATAAACTCCTTGTCTAGATCTGCTATCTTTAACACTGGTGCATGTGTCAACAAATGCTTGAACTGCTCAAAACTAGCTGCACATTCTTCTATCCATTCAAACTTCTTACCTTTCCTCTGCAATGATGTGATAGGATATGAAATGCATGAGAAGTTCCTGATGAATCTCCTATAGTAACCTGCCAATCCCATAAATGATCTCACCTCATCCACATTATTAGGAGCTACCCACTCCATGATGTCTCTTAACTTCTCTGGATCCATTGTTATGCCATCCTTGGAAACAACATGTCCCAAGTAATGTACCTGAGTCTGGAAGAAACTACACTTACTGAGCTTAGCATATAACTCATGCTCTCTCAGCAACCTCAATATGCTGCTAAATACTTGGCATGCTCTTCCCCATTTTTAGAATATACCAATATGTCATCAATGAGTACAATAACAAACTTGTCCAGATAAGGACACAACACACTATTCATCAAACACATAAATGTAGCTAGAGCATTAGTTAAACCGAATGGAACTACAACAAACTCATAATGCCCATACCTGGTCCTGAACACAGCCTTGAATATATCTTCTCCCTTGATGCATACCTGATGGTATCCCGATCTCAATTCGATCTTAGAGAACATTATTGCTCCCTTCAATTGATCAATCAAATCATCAATCGTCAGCAATGGGTACCCATTCTTAATCGTTACCTTGTTCAACTGCCTGTAATCAATGCACAATCTGGGAGTACCACCTTTCTTCTTTACGAACAACATTGGTGCACCCCAAGGTGATACACTAAGCCTAATGTATCCCTTGTCAAACATCTCCTTTAACTACAACTTCAACTCTACCAACTCAGGTGTGCTCATCCAGTAAGGTGTCTTTGATGCAAGAGCTGCCCCTGGCACCAACTCAATAGAAAAGTCTACCTCCATGTGAGGTGGCAACTCTGTAATGTCCTCAGGAAATATATCCTGAAAATTTTATACAGTTGGGTTTATGCTCAAAATATCTGCACCCACAACTTCCTTACCTTTTTCACTAGAAATGTGCATTACAAACATCACACAACCTTTTTTTGCATATATTCTTAACCGACATAGTGGTAACCATCCTCATTGATGTAGCCTTCTTCTTCCCCAATAAAGTTCTATTTTCCCCACTATCATCCACACACTCAATGAACTTGTCGAAGCAATCCACTTTGGTCTTGTGAAGGTACAACCAATCCATACCCAAAAGCATACTATACAAACCCAATGGTAGTACATTCAAATGTGTTGCTGTAGGCATGCCATTTAACTCAGAGGCAAAGCTCTTACCCAATGGTGAACTCCCTTCTTTGTACCTGTAGCCAACTCCACCAACCAAGATTCTACGTGCACTTCTTTTCTCAAAACACACTTATCCACCAGATGAATATTAATATAACTATAGTTAGATCCAAGACCATTCAAAATAGAAACAACTTGATCAAAAAGCTTACAGTCCATCTTAATGATAGATGCTTGAAGATCTACCTACCTGTTGTCCACAACTGTATAGATTTGAGGAATGCTATGACCAACATCACCAACTGTATGCGCCTCCTAAGCACTATATATTTTTTATCTACCACCACTTTGATACTATGGACAATCCCTCTTACGATGATCCTTACCACATATCCAACACTGCAATGGTTCTCTACCATCGCCTCTGGTTTGTTTCTCTACATGTCCTCTCTCAATTGTATTGAACTACTTGTGAGCGACTAAATTTTGTTTCTCACTCGTGTCTTGAGGTCATCCTCGCTTTGGTAGCCATTTCCCTTTAGCTTTCTCATTTCCTTTCAAGTCACACTTAGGCTCAACTTTGCACTTTGACTGGTGATAACAATGTTTAAACTTTCGGATGGCCTCCTCCAATGATCTAGGCTCATTGAACTCAATCTGGTCTCTATATGCTATTGTTAGTCCACTGATGAATCTCTAAACCTTGGCCTTCTCATCCTTGACATAAGGCACATATCTCAATATCTCCAAGAACCTACTAGTATACTCATGATCTGTCATGGAACCCACCTGCAACTCATAAAACTCCTTAACTTTGTCATCAAAGTATCTTTCAAACAAATACTTATTATTGAAAATCCTCTCAAATTCATTCCAAATCAAATATTCCTCATGTATACCTTTAACATTATTCACATCTTCCCACCAAATATTTGCTTTGCCTTTGAGACTAAAAGTGGCTACCTTTTCTTTCATGTTTTCCGAATAATCATGCAATTTGAAGAATTTCCTCATACCAAGCAACCATGCCTCGGCATCCTGTGATTTTTTTGTCTCTCTATCAAAGGTAGGTGGATTTGATTTCTTAAACTCATCCGACAATTATCCCCTATCACTCCTCTTGTAAGGATGATAATGATAACGATCATGATGCTTGTCCAAACCAAAACTAGAATAGTACCTGTGTCCATCACCTTTCCCATCCGGAGTGTCCAACAACCTTCCATCTCTATTCATGTCATCTCTATACGACCTGTTACCACCATAAGACCTACTTCCATATGCCCCATTAGTTATGTCCTCCTGCTCATGGCTGATCCAAAGTGGTCCCTGTCGTTGTAATTCTGACAAACTCTGAAGTAGTATTGCATTAACCTCTGCTTGTTTCTCTTATGCCTGCATGATTTTGTCATTGTCTGCCTTACAACTCCTTATTTCTTCCTTCAATATTATCAATGTATCTACGAAATCAGAAGAGAACCCAACACCATGCTTCTCATTTGATTCATAGGGAGAGTCTTTGTAGTCTACCATCTTGCTAGCCATTTGATCTCTTTCCCGCAAGGCATATTATGTCATCTAAACCAAATCACAATAAACAAGCATACCTTAGCATAGTTCAAGGAGGATGTATCATCTACAAGATCATCAAATCAGCGTGATACATGTATAACATAATCATAACATCATATAGACATATGATACATAAGCACATAACCATGCAACCATCAGTCAGCTAAAGTCCAGTCACCAATGCATGACCATATCAACTACACACATACCATGACTACATGCATGACAACAACAACCATAGCACCACTATATACTTGACCATATCCAAACATTAACATGCATACACAATGCGTAATCAACCACACACACACATAACACATATGATTGATAATGAACAATGATACTTGTAATCAAACCTACAAGAATGATACATGTAACCAATCATGCAAGAATGTAACCAAGCATACATAATGACACATTTAAGCGACATATAACAACATGTAACCAGTCATACACTCATGACAACATGCTTCACACATCGACATCCTTATCCAACACCATGCATATGCAACAAGCACATACACCACACGGATCACTAACACATGTACAATTGACATGAATGCATGAAAAACACATTCACCCAAAGATAGTGCAACCATGCTCTGATACCAATATGTAACCACCCTCCTCCCACATCTACCCAAGTAACCGACCAACCAGAGTAAACATGCAACAAGAGAGGCCACTATGAAGGGATTCAACGTCCTTGGTGACCTTAAGGAAATGGAATCGATGAAACACATCAACCATACCTTCCACGTCAGCAACAACACCCCTAGGAGACATCTCAACTACTCAGACATCCTGCCCCTTGGTCCCACTGATATTTTAGACCTCTTGACATCTGGATGCTCTCATTCTATAGGCATGCTAGCATCTAGGGACCTTTGGTTGCTCTCATAGTCCTGCAAGCCAACATCTAGGGACTTTTCCTAGCTGACTTGTGCCAACATCCGCGAAATTCAAGGCACTTTTCTAGCCTAGAATTCTGACCACTACTCAAAACTTGTTATAACTTCCAGAATCCATCAAATACATGATAATAAGACTAATAAACCAAAAATAAACCTCAGGACTAGTCCTGACCATCCCCAACCGGGACTGACATTCTATTAAACACTTGGCATCATTGCACCTTACAGGTCGAGGATACAAGACAAAACATGAATGACTGAAAACTCTTATGAAACATGATAAGAAGGATCAACACCTTCTCCCTTGAATTGTTGTGACATCAATTAGGTCTTGCATCCATCATTTTAAGAATTACAAGTAAATACATGAAATGACTATGACATGAACCAATAAATTAACCATGCTTATAACCAACATAAAACCATATGAATAACAAAGATATAAAAACCATTAAATCCACATATAAACAAGTGAAAAATCAAGAGGACTTAGCTTTCATTAATCATAGGCAAATCCGACCAGGTTCGAGACTTCCACATACCACCCAACCGTAGACATGGCTGAACCAAATCTTTCTTTTAGCCAGTCACCCTCGTGCCATATTCCAAGCATGAATGTGGGATCTCATGGATAAACCAATCCAAAAAAGACCAAGGGAATCCAGAGGTTAAACCACCTCCACCCTCACCAAACTGTGATCATACCAAAATCGATGCTCCAATAACAACCAAACCGAACTTGGAATGGCATTTGAAATCCATCACTATCCTTGAGGAATTTTCCTTCTCCTTGTCTCTCAAGATTTACCGCAATCCAATCCCGGATCACTAAGCCTAAACTGAGACCAGTCTCTAAGGCTTTACTACAATCCAAACCTAGATCACTAGGCCCTAAAATGAGACTTCTCCTTCAGGATTTACCATGTATTTCGCCAACATCGATCAAGGGATTCCTAGGATTTTGGGAATGAACCTTGAGACCACCTCTGCCCCATCTTCTGAAATCGTTCAAAAAACCAAAGTTCAAAACTAAGATAAACATCCCAATATACCATAGCATCCAGAAAAAGGAAAGGCTAGGCTGAAAACCATTGTCATAATCCAGAAAAACCATGCCACCGACATCAAGAGAACCATACACCAACATGCAAAGCCATGCATGTCAAAACCAGCTAGGAAATAACTCATTCAAGTATTCCTGTTGAAGCTACTTGATCCTACTCTTCCTTCCTTGATCCTTGCTTCCCTTCCTTTCCCTTTTCCTTCTTTTCCTTCCTTCATCCAAAGCTAGAATGCTCCAAGAAAACTCTAAGTGACCAAGAGTGAGAGAGAGAATAATGAGAGAGCTCCAAAACGTGAACTAACAAAAGGTTACCAACTGATCCTCATAAGTATTTTTATTAATGAGGCCTCTATTTTCTTCATTTTCATTTATTTTCCTTCAATTTCCTCCTCACATGCAACCTATGACCTTTCACCTTACTTTTCTCCTAATTTCCTTTATTTTCATAAATAAATGTGCCAAAATGTCTTTTTTCCTTTTAATGCCTTTGCCTTAGCCTTTGCCAATTTCCTTAGCCATAAACACATCTATTGATGCCCACTAGGATATATTTTCCCAACATTCAACTTGGAATATGTGTCCCTTAACCGTGGTCTTATTTTTCCTTTATTAAATTTTATTACATGATCTTTTCACCAGGGTTGTTACACTAGCTATTTGCAAAAACTAGTAAGTGTGAGTTCTACAAAGATAAGATACAATATCTCAGTCATGTTATATCCAAATATGGCATAGTTGTAGACCTGGAAAAGGTAAAATCTATAATTCATTGAACATTCCCGAAAGACGGGGAAAACATAAGGTCATTTAAGGGAATAACCAGATATTATTGCATATTCATAGAAGGGTTTTTAGAAATAGCACATCCCATAACTTCTCAACAAAAGAAAGGGGTACAGTTCGAATGGATCCAAAGATGCCAAAAAAGATTTGAAATACTAAATCATTTGCTAACAATGGCACCCATCTTACAAATAGCATACCCAAATAAAGAATTTGTTGGGTGCATCGATGCCTATTTGGAAGGGCTAGGAGGAGTATTAATGCAAGAGGCACACATCATAGCGTATGAATCTCGCAAATTAAAATAGCATGAAATAAAATATATAGTTCATGACTTGGAGTTATCATCTTTTATTCATGCCTTGAAAATGTAGAATGCTGCTTAAAGGGTAAGATATTTACATTAATAACATGCTACATTAGTCTGAAATATTTTTTCACCCAACCTGACATGAATGCCAGCTAGGCTAGGTGGATGGAATTCTTAAATGAATACAATTTGATATTAAACATATAAAAGGAAAAGAGAATAAGGCATTTGGTGCTTTGATCCAGAATTCAATGCCACTATGTGAGGTAGGGGTGAATAAAATCAAAATAGTTTTTTTTTAACAAATAATGAGGGAACTAATAAGTTATCCGAAATTTAAAATGATCTTTGACAAAGTAAGAAGTGGAACTACATAAAGGAAAATATTTCGAATATGAAATTAACAAAGAAGGACAAGTAGTATATAAAAACAAACTCTACATTCCAAATGAGCATGAAATTAAAAAGTTAATTCTGACTGGATATCTCAACAAACCATATGCAACAGACCTAGGTTCGAGAAGATGGTTTCTTCACTTAAAAATGAGTTTTATTGGCCTAGAATGAAGAGGGAGGTTGCAGAGTACCACAAAGTTTCAAGAATGTCAATTGGTGAAGGTAAAACACCAACATCTGTCCAGATTGCTAAGTCCTCTACCAATACTAGAATCAAAATGGCAAGTGATATCCCTAGACTTTATAATTGGATTACCCAAAAAAAGAAGACAACATGATTCCATTGTGGTAGTTGTGGACTAATTGACAAAGGCCACTCACTTTATTCTTGTACAATCCACTTATAAGGGTGCACAAGTGGCAAAGGTTTTTATGAGAGGAATCTTTTGACTACAGAAAATACCTATGACAATGATATCAGATAGGGATGCAAAGTTCACGTCAAACTTCTGAAAATATTTGTTTGCTAGATTAGGAACACAATTAAACTATTGTTTGCTGGATTAGGAACACAATTAAACTTTAGTACTACATATCATATGCAAATGGATGGTTAGATAGAGAGGGTTAATCAATTTTTGGGAGATATGTTACACATTTATGTTATGAACCAATCCACTAAGTGAGGAGATGATTTTCACCTAGTGGAGTTTGCTTACAACAACAGGTATAATCCTCACTTAAGATGAGTTTCTTTGAATCCTTATATGGGAGAAGGTGTTGCATTCCTCTAAACTGGTGTTGATCCAGATTTAAACAGGAACACAATAAAATACAGAGATAACCATATACACAAAGATGCAGCAGAAATAATACTTCATTTCATTAATGGAAAATACTGAAATATGCTTACAACCGGAAATAGAAATAAACCAGCTAGGGCGACGGTAGCTTATCTCTAAGGAGAGATGTGTGGCTACATGCCTCTGAACTGTGTTACAATGAGGCTCGAAGGCCTATTTATTGTTGAGAAACAATGGAAAAACCCTTCACATTCCAAAACCTAACCCTGGAAGATGAAACGCCAAATTGTGGGCCCCGTTTTTGGGTAAGTTGGTACATCAACTTCCCGGGGTCGCGAATTGGTCGTCTTATCTCCGTTTGACGCGCATGATAGCCCGTTGGAAAGATCTCTCCGTGGACTACGACGGAAAAGACGATTTTTAGTCACGAAAAATTGTTGGCGGTAGATTTCCCAAAAAACGTCGTTTAGGGCCTCAAAACGGCTCCAGAAGTTTAGGACCCGAAAAACTGCTA